>SNQJ01S0035081.1:1127-20549 GCA_010110895.2 Picea sitchensis | reverse complement strand
TCGGGGGCGCTCCCCCGAACCCCCGCGCAAGGGGCTCCGCCCCCCCTCTTACCCCCCTGCGCGCCCGGCGCAGGCGCTCAGTCACTACTACTCGTGCAAAGAATATAACACATACCCAACAGTTTGTGTGTGTGGTTAAGGTAGGCATAGAAACTTAAGCCCATGATAAAGTTTTGACTCCGAATATAGAGGGAAAATAAAATAGACATTGAAAATTATAAAATAATGAAATCAAACCATGTCCTAAGAGGATAATGAAATTATTTTTTTCGGGCTCTTGCCTTGCGAGTTTTTGAACTTAAAAATAAATAATAAAATACATCCCAGATGAGAAGAAATGAAAAAAATAAAAATAAATAGCTAAAATTTAAAAAAAAAAAAACAAACAAACAAACAAAAACCCAAGATAAAAATAAAAATGAAATAAGTATAAATATCTCAAAAATAATAATAAAATATAAAATTAGGGATTTCAAAAATATAAACTTAGAGATTTCAATCCGTAAATGTAAAAAGTAATCTCCCCATGTAATTCATGGAATAATATAGTAAAACATATAGTTTCAATTTAGAAACTTCCATATATAGTAAGTATGTTGATAAAGTCTCAATGTGAAAAGTTCTAAATAAAGTAAATTCTCTCTCTTTCTATATATATACACATGGGATTCAACAAATTTAAAACCATGTGTGGATCTGGAAAGTAATGGGTACAATAGAATAAAAATAAAAAATATAAGTATACAAATTCATATATACAAAATAAATTTTGGATGTGGTAAGGGAAAAGTTAGGCTTGGTTTCATACGGGTCAAGGTTCTATTACTGATCAAGGTTCTGCACCTAGGTCAAGATTCCACACCTAGAAATCAAAATCTGAAACAGAGCATATCATGCAAACTCCAAATATCCAGAATTTCAAATGTCTGAGATCCACATAAAGTACATGCCTTTGAAACAAATCTGGATGTCTGAGATCCACATAAACTGCATTCCTTCAAAACAAATTTGGATGTCCAAATGTCACATCAATAGCACAGGTCAACATGACATGGAGGGAGTCACGTGGAATAACATAAAGATAATTGGAAACTTGGACAATGCCTCATATGCCATGTTAGATGGCATGTAACATGCCACATCAAACGCCACGCAAGGTCGAGAGCAAGTAAGACTCTAGCAATATTATTCGAATGATACGCAAGTTGTCAAGTCAAGGATTGTCACACTGAGATACACACCACACCACACCAACCAAGGTTAGACAAGTGGCATGTAGCTAGCATGTGATAGGATGGCACACCATACAACTTATCACGTGTTAACGTCACGTAAGGTCGCCCATAGGATGAAAGAGAGCTTGATGCTAGTCTAGCATGCGGACAAGGTCAATCCAATAAAGGGGATCGTGATAAGCATTCGGGCTTCGGCTTTTTGAGAACTCAAAGAGATGTCTTAAGGTCATCCCGATAGGAAAACCCAAGAATTTAATCTCGATAAGGTAATTTTGATGGCTCATTGTCTGATAATTGAATCCTAAAATGGATTAAGGTTCCACCGGGGATGAGGGTTCCAGTAAAATAGTGAAATACAATAAAATTCAAATATGGGATAATTATGAATTAAATAGAAAATGTACATGGTGATAAAATCAAATTTAGATTGGGGTTCGAGACAAATGAGACTTAATTTTGAATGTTATATTCAATGATAATCAAGATCTGATAAGAGAGAAGACTAGTCAAGAAGAAGAAGATTAAGGACTTCTTATATGTATTTTAAAGCTGTGCAGTTAGATAAAGAAATGTGTTTTCCTTTGGCACACTTAAGATTTCCATCTTTTTTCATTAATTGGAAGCCCTGCTCTTGAATTCCCTCCATGTTTTGTGACCAAATGCACATGATCTTATGTTTCGTCATGATTCTTTGAGTCCTTGAAATAGTGTAAGTATTTGATAATGAACATGACTCTATAACCATATCACTGCAACCACAGAAAGAATAATATTTGTTAGGCAAGGAAAAAAATATTGGTTAGTAAATTATAAATGTTACATTTTTTGCCCTTGTAAATAAAAAGTCTATGAAAAAGAATTGGGTTTGTCTAAAAACAATGAAATTAAAAGGAGGAATTCTTTAAAAGCAATTATCTAAGATCTTGGTTTATTATGAACATTAGTTGTTGTAAACAAATGTCATGAAATATGAATGTATTTAAACTCAAACTCCTAAAAATAATTGAAGATCCTATGGTTCTATTTATGGATATTAAATTGATGGATTTGTTTAACGTGTGAGAGTTTGAGCATGAATAAGAGGATCGCAGGTACAAGATGTAAATTAACAATATGTTCTTTATTCAAGTCAACCATTCACTTATTCTTGATGTAGCGAGATGATAGTATAAGTCGATGCACAAGGAAACAACAAATCCTTACAAGAAGATTATTTTCAAGTCGTAAAATAGAGCATCAAAACCTGCAATTAAATAGGATCAACAAACACCTTTAAATCCATTAAAACCACTTAATGAAAAAGGCTCAAAAGATGACCTATCAATATCATCACACAAGGATCAACAAGGCATCATAAATCAAAGGTATAATGAAGAATATCCAAAAGTACAAGATCAAAGAAAATATGGGTTATCACGTTATCACAAACCTCCTCAAAAGTAAACAATCAATAAAGATATAAAACCCCTAACCCCCTCAAGGTGGATAAAGAATATTTAGTAGGCTCATAGTAAATCATAGTAGTAGTGGATTAGGCATTAGCTTATAAAAAGAAAAGATGAAAAGGGGTGGTTGTGGCCACAATAGATTACAAGCACCATTTGTGGAATCTTGTCATTTGGCAATAATTGTCTTTATGTGAACACTATTGAGGAAAGGGAGATTAATGTTCATTCATTTGTTACTATCCCTTAGACAACAATGTTTTTGCATGGACTACTTCCTTTCTGTGTCATTTAAAGTCTATTTAAACTCTATTTACAATGACCATTTTCAATATTGATCTTGTACAACTTTGTTTGCAGTGATCAATTCAATGTTGATTTTGCAAGGTACATAGAATTTCACTCATTGGTAACAATTTTTAATTTATGAGAATTATAATACATATGATGTCAATTCCTAAAAAAAATTATTTAAATGATAAGTTGAAAAGAACAAGTGCTCAATTTATTTATTTGGCCAACAAAATCCAATAAGTCATGGGAGATAAGTCATTTGGCCAACGAAATCCAATAATTCATGGGATATCAGTAATTGAATGCTAAAACATTTCTAAAAATAATTACTCTCCAAATCAATTGTATAGTATATTGCTTTATACATAGGAGATTCTCCATCCCTAGATTGTCTCTTATATAATATAGTAGAATGCTTTGTCTCGGTTAACAATCTAATTACACTTGCCTAGGTGAATTCTAGCAGTTTCTAAGTTCAATTTAGAGTGACAATATGAGACTACAATTTCTTGCAAAAAAAGGTTCAAATCTTGATATAATTGTTTGTCAGTAATGGAGTGCAGTGGGTCTACACTATGCAAAATACCACGTTTAGAATTATCAAAATTTGTTACGACCTAATTGGTATGAATGTTGCATGTATTTATAAAAGGAATTAAAGTGAAGTGTTTAATGAATTAGACTAAGAAATGATTGTATACACACTATCTTTTATTCTTATTTATGAGTACAATATCAACCATTGATCTTGATCTGCAAACCAAATTACTTTCCTTGGATTTGGCATAACTATCCATGTAATTATCAATTTTCACAAGCATTGGCACACACAAGCACAAGTGTGTCATTGAGAAACTTGAAACCACGAGGGAGTGATACCAACACCTCTCTTTCACCGACCTAGTTAAGCACTTGTTGACCAAGGTGGAAATTTTTAAAAAGTTGGTATTTTTTAGAATAAGCTCTTCCTAATTATAATTTGATTTGAATTATTTTGGGAACAACATGAAGGAAGAAATATAATAGAGATATAACAAGGAGATACATAGAGATATTGCAAGGATCACATTAATACAATAAAACAATAAAACTTGGATTCTATTAATGGTTGTCAGGAATACAAAAGACTGTAAAATGCAAAGCACACAAGCTAGCTAGAATTGTGGTAGGTTATCTCTTTAGAGAGATGCTACACTCATTCGCAAGAAGCTAGTTACAATGAGGCTCCAAAGGCCTTTTTAACATAAAGCATAAATGAGAAAACCCTAAACATTTATCTCCATTTAGGGCGCTTGGTACCCCTAAACGATCTTTGTTTAGGGCGCTCGGTACCCCATCGGAATGGTCTAGCCGAGGAGTACACATTCTGAATGGCCCAATACATCCCAATATACTTATATAAGGCACTTCCAAGTCAAAAAAATGTTGTTTAGGGCCTCAAAATGGCCACGGAAGTTTGGGACCCGAAAAACTGTAGAAAAACTACCAAGATGGAAATTGTATTTTGAGTCAATGGAATATGTGGGCAGCCATCAATGTCCACCTGGATCAGTCCTCCCCCCTTAAGAAGCAATGGTCTCCATTGTGTCAATTTCCCCCATCATATGGGGAAACATTTGTTGAATCTGACTTCTGGTGAGCCACTTGCCCTAATGAAGACATTGCCCTAATTTGACACCCGATAGAGTTGGATGTTCTATTGGCAGGTTCCCTTCGTCCTAGTGTCCATGATTCGATCAATTGTTGCATGTTCAATGTAGTCAGAATTGATTTTTGTAGGGGACAAGTGCTCGGTTACGTTCGAAGTGTCCAAGAGAGGTGTAAAATATGGTCGAAGCAGTTCCACATTAAATATCGGGTGCGAACCAAGGAAAGCAAGAATACTTAATTCAAAAGTATTCTCGCCCACGGCCTTGGTGATGCTTTAAGTCCTATATCAAAGTGGGCATAGCTTTAGATGGAGTCATGTGAAGCGCTCTTTCTACAAATGCAACCATTCCTTATCTCCCACTTGAAACTTGTGTGGTATCCGATGTTGATCATGGCACTGCGTGCACTTGGCATTGGCTTTCTGCAAAATATCATGAACTTGTTGTTGGATGTTCTGGATTCGCTCAACAAATTTGGTTGCTTGATTAGCCTTGGTCTTAGCATGAGAGGACTCTTCTTGTGCAGCAGCAATGGGGAGAGCTATGTCAATGGGGGCCAATGGTTAGAACCCCAAGCACACTTGAAAAGGGTTGTGGCCAATAGAGTTGTGGATGGCTCTAATGTAGCTATGTTGAACATAAGGAAAGCTTTCATCCCATGTGCGTGGATTTTTGGAATTGTGCATCCTCGGGATATGGACAATCATCATGTTGACTACCTATGTTTGTCCATCAGTGTGTGGGTGGAAGGCAGTCGATTTGTTCATCTTGGTATCCATCATCGACCACGGTTTAGAGCAAAAAGTGTTGAGGAACCTGTTGTCTCGATCTAAGATAATGGTTCGTGGGAGCCCAAAATGAACTCAAACATGTTCAAAGAAGAGCAAGAGCTTAGGGATGGCGTCAGATGTGATGCTCTTCTTGCAGTGTGCCAAAATTGCCATCTTAGAGAATCGATAAACGACCAGGAAGACACAGTCATTATCATGCTTAGTTGAAGGTAGATCGGACATGTAACCCATGGAGATGGACTCCCAAGGCCTATATGGAGTAGGTAGAGGGGTGTATAGCCCCTGTTTCTTGATGGCGGGTTTGGAAATGGTGCAGGCAGTGCAGGATCTGATGTACTTGCGGACATCTTGTTGAAGCTTCATTGAATAAAAATGCTTTTGCAGTACTGCCATTGTTTTGTCTACACCAAAATGTCCTACTGCATGGCTGTAATGAGCTTCCCAGATCATCTTTGCAAGCTCGCTTGAAGGAACACAGAGATGGCTCAAATGGCATAGTTATCCATCCTAGAGATGAAAATTTGGAACTGTTTTTCTTGTGCTCAATATCTGATAGGCAGCAGCAAAGTCAGATTCATTATTGTTTAATTGTGGCCACCCAAACATCTCATGATCGTTTCCTTTCCCGGAACGTAATGCTTCCAATGGAGTACATCTATTTGTCGTAGGTGGGGTATATGCGAACAATATCAGATAGTGCTTCACTATGATAGGCTATTGGATGCCCATGTTGAGTGAAGAATGCACCAATTTCATAATCTGAAGCATTTGTCTCAATCTCATATGGTTGTTGCAGGTCTAGCAGAATAAGGACTGGTGTTGAGTAAAGGTGGAATTTCAAATCCTTGATTTCTTTCTATTGGGACGAAAACCACACAAATTTGGTCTTCGCTCCACCCTTGGTCACCTAGCTTAGGGCCCAAGCGATATGAAAGAACCCAAACACAAACCGGCAGTAGAAGTTGGTGAGGCACAAGACGCTGAGGAGCTCAGTCATTGTCTTCGGGGCTGGACAATTGTAGATGACTTGGATCTTGGTTGGATCCATATGCACACTCTGCTCATCCACGATGTATCTGAAACATTGGATTCTCTGCATGTCTTATCCAAATTGGCATATAACTTGTGTTGTCACGGGGTGCCCAAGACCGGTTGAATATGCTTCAAATGTTCCTCCCAGATTTTGTTGAAGATGAAAATTTCATCCAAATATACGACCACAAAGGAGTTTGTGAATGGTCGCAATATATCATCCATCATCTGCATGAATGTGGTCAGAGGGCATTAGTCAAGCCAAAAGGCATGACCAACCACTCAAAGAGACCTTTATTAAACTTGAAGGTTGTCTTTCATACATCAATTTTCTCAATCAACACCTGGTGGTAGACTAACTTCATATCAATCTTATTGAAAATCTTGGCTCCCTTGAGTTGATCGTGAAGATCATCAATCTAGGGGATTGGGTACCGGTTCTTGACTGTGATCTTGTTCAGGCTTCTGTAATCAATACAAAGTCACCATGTCCCATCCTTCTTCTATACCAGAAAAATTGAGCCCCGGCAAGGTGAGGAATTTGGTCTGATGTGGCCCTTCAGAATTAGCTCTTGGATCTAGAGTTTGATTTCTTCATTCTCAATAATAGAACACTTGTACACGGGGTCATTAGGCAAAGGAGCATTGGGTGTCAAATCAATTATGTGTTTTACCTAACAGTGCAGATGCACCCGAGTAGCCAAAGAAAATATATCTCTGTGCTCTTCTACTATCTTGTCCACCTATTGTTGTTGTGTAGAGAGACCTCGTGCAGAGATTTTCGCAGTTGCAGTGACCTTTCGTTCAACTTCCGACCAAACCAAAAAGAGGACATATCTCCCAGTTTGAGAGACCACCTTTCTGCACTGCTTCGTGGAGATCAAAGAGACTATAGTAATTGGGACTACCTCTTGCACCCTGTAGAGTTGATCTGTCGAAGTAATAATGACACTACAGGGCCTAGATTCATAAACAGTGTGACGCTTCCACATATATGGTTTTCCTTACAAAGCATCACAAACTTCAAGGGGGGAAACATCACACAATACCTCGTCTTTGAAGGGTTTGATGTTATAATGCAGGAGACATTGTTGGTTGACACGGATGTCTCATCCCTAGCTGAGCCAACTGATGGTGTATGGCTGAGGATGCAGTGTCATTTTCAGGTTCAACCTCTTGACAACCTTTTTTGAGATTAGGTTCTTCTGGCTACTGCTGTCAATAATGAAATGGAGTGGGGTCCCCTTCAACTTCCCATTACCCTTCTTTGCTAGTGGCTTGGACTAGTTTTTCGGGGACTGGCCATCCTTGATTTGTCCTTTGCCTTGGGAGTTAAGGCCACCCTTACCATACTTTGATTGTTGCGTATTTGCAGATCCAAACTCTCGCTTGTTATGTTGCTTAAATTTATGCTCGATTTTGACAGCATATCGATAATCAACTCCCGATGACGAGATGTCTAGAAACCCCATTTCGGTTTGGATGTACCTATGTAGAGCCCCACAGTATTTTGGAACCAAATGTCACTCGGAGTCTTTAATACCCAGCTTGGTGCACAAGGTATGGAAGGTATTTTTGAACTCGAGCATTGTTTGGCCCCTCTCTTGACGTAGTGTGGTCCATCTCATGTACTAGTCCGCATAGTTTCCAACAGGGTAATATTGTTCCTTGAGGGAATCAACAAAAATCACCCAAGTGGGTCTTGGCCCAAAAATTATAGACTCATACTCGACATGTTGTTCATAGTAAGTCTTCCACCAATCTCTAACATGGGGAAGGGCCTTAAGGAGTGTGAAGGTAATTTTTTCACTATTGGAAAAATTTTGGAGAGAGAAATAACCCTCTAGCAGACTTATCCATTTTTCCAAAGCATCGACCTCAAAGTTAACTTGTACCTTAAAGGGTGTCACATCTCCGAAGTGACTATTGGTTGAAGGTCCCTCCATTGTTGTCGACATCCGTTGAAGGATTTGTGTGAAGTTATCCATCATCTCCTGCTCCACCATCCCTCTTTTCTTCTGCCATGGGAGGTTGCTTGGGTGGGCGAGAGCAGTTTTCCTCAAGAGAAACAAACTCGAGATCCAACTCTCTATACCCTGACCTCATTGGGAACATGCACTAAGAACAATAAGGAGCACACTACTTTGATGCCACTGATTCGGATTATTTTGAGAATGGCATGAAGGCATAAATATAACGGAGATATAACAAGGAGATACGCAGAGATATCACAAGGAACACAGTAATACAATGACACGGTGAAACTCAAATTCTATTAATGACTATTTGGAACACAAATTAATGACTATAAAATGCAAAGCACACAAGCTAGACAGAATGGTGGTAGGTTATTTTTTAAGAGAGATGTGTCGGCTACATTCATTCGCAAGAAGCAAATTACAATGAGGCTCCAAAAGAATTTTTAACATAAAACATAAATGAGAAAACCCTAAACATCCAAAACCCTAACCCCGAAAGATGAAACGCCAAAAGGTTTGTTTATGGTGCTCAGTACTCCGTCGGAAAGGTCTAGCCGAAGAGTACACATTCTGAATGGCCCATACATTCCAACAAAGATCTATTGGGCATTGCCAAGTCAAAAAAATGTTGTTTAGGGCCTCAAAACGACCCCCTAAAGTTTGGGACCCGAAAAACTGTAGAAAAACTGCCAATATGGAAACTGTAATTTGAGCCAGTGGAATAGGTGGGCGGCCACCAATACACACATGGATCATAGTCTTAAAAATCACTGCAAAACAAATGAGATCTACCTCAAGGTTTTCATAACCTCTCCATGTTATTTGTTAGGGAATTAACAAAGTAAAGAATGTATAAAAAACTCATTTGAAATGGCTTCATCTAAGGAGATTATTTGAAATGGATCTTGATAAATGTTGTAAATAGATATGTTTTTTGTTTTATTTTGCTTTATTTCATTTTATTTTGACTTCTAGCACTATGGGAAGGTGAAACAAACAGTTATGATTGTTGTCTTTCCAAAGGCATCCCATTAAAAACAATGAGTGTTGTAGTGAAGGAAATGGATATGAGATGCAAGGTAAATTGAGGGAGTACTGTAGCATAAATAGGAATTCGAAGAGATGACCTGCTCAAAGTTTCGTGGATGAAAGAGTCACAGAGTTTGTATACGCTAAGCGAAGGTGTCTCTGAGCCATGAACAACTGCAATCTTGGTACTGATAGTGAGTAACAATGCACAAAGACAATGTATAGCTCACACTTATGTAATTTCTCCTGAGCATAATAAAAATTCTCATTCAATGTTGAAATGTGTATGTTATTATCTAATTTATTAGCTGGTGTGGGTTCATTAATTTTATTTTTAAGTGCTTGAACTCTTTGTGTTTGGGATCTTTTGGTAACGAGTTGCAGCAATCTATGACAGCTCTAATAAGGCATGTTTTGGGCCTGTAGTGCTCACGCACCTCTAGGATGCATTGTCTTTTTCTAAAAATCACCTTTGTATATCACACGGCAAGCATGGAATGGAGCATTACTGCCAACGTTAGACTATATATACTATTCACAACGATGTCTTGGTCAGTCGCCTTGGCTGAGAGGGTTTACACTCAACATTGACTGGGAATCGATGTGTGCTTGGCATTCACCTCTCCTTCCCACCTCATAACGATTTGAATCGTACTTCTGAGGGCATTGATCAGCCTTGCTATTGCAAAAGCCTTTGGTGAGCCCTACCATATGTGTTCAACTCATTTGATTTCTAATCCTTGGGATATCAAAGCCATACCAAAAAGTTGTGGGAAGGTCATTTCTTGAAGGCATCCATATCATATTATCAGTAGACAATGTTGAGCAACGCAAATTGGAAGCGATGGAACCATTTGTTGAGTTATAGTGTGTGATTTTTGTGCACTGTGATTGTCTTGTAATGCATGAGATGTGTGGGCTCATGGATCAAATTTGAAGGATTAGTTTGCATGCATTTGATGTTGCAAATCTCTTTGTGACCGGTTAATATCAACTCTAAGTTCAAGTATGTTCACATTCTCACTTGAGTTGTTCAAGAAACACAAATATTGCTTGAAGGAGTTATTTTGCATCTGTGCATATTTGATTAAATTGTGAAGAGGCAAATGTGATAATTTCATCTTGTTCCTAGACTGAAAGAGAATCTAATTCCTTCTGCATTTGTGTTGATGAAATGGATATGCCATAGGTCCATCGTTTATGAATCAAATGGTATCAAAGCAGGTTCTAAGGACTTGGAGAACAGTTGCATGGTAAACACCCACATCCAGCATCGAAACATTGGACAATTATTGATTCCAGGCCTACAGAGAAGCAGAGGAACATCAATGGTGGGGGATCATCGTGAAAGAGATGACAAGGAAGACCTGAAGGTCAGATTGGCTCGACTAGAGCACGACATTGCTACATTGACAAAGTTGGTGACACAGCTACTGGTAATAAAGAGTAAGAAAGCACACTCAGCAGAGACTGAGCATGAAGAACATAAGACTAACTCGAAAGGTTCCAAAGGCGAGATTCTTGGAAACTCAAGTAATGACAACAACTTTTCTTCATATTCCAGTGTTCCTTTCAAAGTTGAGGTGAAGCTTGAAATACCCATGTTTGATGGACAAACTAATGTTGAAGCCTTGGATAGTTGGTTGAAACAATTGGAAGTTTACTTTGGCTTTTATCAAATCTAAGAAACGCAAAATATCTCATTTTCCCACTTGAAGATGATCGAACATGCCCTGTTATGGTGGGAGAGTTATGTGGATTCCCTAAGGATACGCAAGAATCCCATGGTGATGAAATGGGAGGACTTCAAGGCATTATTGAAGTCTCAATTCTATCCCATAGGTTACGAAGAGGAGCAACTCATGAAGTGGAAGTACCTTCGGCAAGAACAAGGACAAGGAGTCCAAGAATACACTTCTAAGTTCATGAGGCATGTCATCTGATTGGGTATCTCCATGGAAGAGCCAAGAGTGGTGATGAAGTACCTTGGAGGACTTTTCATCCATATCCGAAGAAAATTGCAGCTTCATGGTGTCTAAAGCATAGACGAGGCAAGCAAGAAGGCTCTATCCATTGAGTTGGACTCCAATAAAGGATAGCAGCACATGGGCCAAGAAGAACCAGCAAGAAAAGTGGCAAGAAGATGGAAGCCACTGCTGAGAAAAGAAGGGATCTTAACAGGCATTGCAAACATTGTGATGTAGATGGGCACATGGAAGAGAAGTAATGGAAAATTCATTCGTAATTGCGTCCAAAGTGGCTAAAGTCCAAGGGGAAAGCAAAGGTGGTTATCGAGACAAAAGAAGAAGCAATAGAAAGCACCTATGATTTAGACGAAGTCGTAGTTTGCACCACATTGTAGCAGCGAAAGGTGAGTGGAGATAAACATTTGTTATTCTGAATCAATGTTCAAGTGAAGAACTGGAAGGTAAATGCCTTGTTAGATAATGGTTCTCAATGTCATCTGGTTTCTGAAACATTAGTTGATGAGCTTGGTCTAGAGACCTACGATCTAGTGCAGCCAAGTTCACTAGTATGGTTGCAAGGGAAAAAATTTATGACAAACACTCGAAGATGAAAAATCAAGTTTTCCATTTGTGCCAACTATGTTGATGAGGTAGGATGTGAAGTTACACCATTAGATGCATGCGGAGTGATGTTGGGTAACCCCTACTTGTGGGATAGGGATGCTAGCTTCTACAAAAGAGAAAACAAGCATCGCTTGGTCAAGGGTGGCAAGGCTTACCTTGTCAACGCACATCAAGAGAGAGAGCACAACTCCTCTAGTAGCGAAACAAGGGCAGAAAAGCAAGAAACAAGCCAACTTTGTCAGCAATGGAATGGTGGATATGTAGAGGCAAATGGAGGCCTTTTGCTTTTGTCTCCTTAATGGTCCAACTTTTGGGGACCAAAATCCTTCAAATGGGGAGGTGTGATCCGAATTGGATCTTGATAAATGTTGTAAATAAACATGTTTTCATTTTATTGTCTTCTGGCACAATGGGAAGGTGAAATGAACAATTGTGACAATTGGTCTTCCAAAGGCAACCCATTAAAAACAATGAGGGTTGTAGTGAAGGAGACAGAGGGGAGATGCAAGGTAACTTGGGGGAATATCGTAGGAAAAATAGGAATTTGAAGAGGTGACCTACTCAAAGTTTGGTGGACGAAAGAGTCACAAAGCTTGTCCATGCTAAGCGAAGGTGTCTCTGAGCCATGGCCAATTACAATCTTGGTACTGACAGTGAGTAACAATGCACAAAGATAATGTATAGCTCACCCTTTTGTAATTTCTCATGAGCATAGTAAAACTTATCGTTCAAATGTTAAAATTTGTATGTTATTATCTAATTTATTGGTCGATGTGGGTTCATTAATTTTATTTTAAGTGCTTGAACTCTTTGTGCTTGGGATGTTTTGGTAATGAGCTGCAACAATCTATGTTAGCTCTGGTAAGGTGTGTTTTGGGCCTATAGCACTCACCCACATCTAGGACACATTGTCTTTTTTTAAAACTCACCTCTGTATGTCACAGAGCGCGCATGGGACGAAGCATTACTCCCATCATTTGACTATATATATTATTCACAACATTGTCTTCAACTGTATATACTATTCACAGCGTTGTCTTGGTCAATTGCCTTGGATGAGAGAGTTTGCACGGCATTAACCAGGGATCGATGTGTTCTTGGCATTCGCCTCTCCTTCCGACCTCATAACAATTTGAACCGTACTTTCGAGGGGATTTTGCAGTGACCTTTGGTGTGCCCTACCATATGTGTATCAAAGCCATACCAAAACATTGTAGGAAGGTCCTTTCGTAGAGCTCTCCATATCATATTATCAATAGACAGTGGTGGAAAACATAAATTGAAAGCGATGGAACCATTTGTTGAGTTGTAGTGTGTGATTTATGTGCACTATGATTGTCTTGTAATGTGTGAGATGTGTGGGCTCATGGATCAACTTGCATGCATTTGGTGCTACAAATCTCGTTGTGACCAATGAAGATCAACTCTAAGTTCAGAGTTGTTCACATTCTTGCTTGAGTTGTTCAAGAAACACAAAGATTGCTTGAAGGAGTTATTTTGCATCTGTGCATATTTAATTAAATTTTGAACATGCACATAGGAATTCAATTCCTTATGCATCCATGTTAACGAAATGGATAGGCCATAGGCCCACCGTTTACGGATCAGGAGAGAGCTCAAAGTCAAAAGAATATGATGTGAAAGATTGGTATGCTCTATTGTACTCCACAAAGAGGATTAACCAACACAAAGATCAATTTCCAAATAAATCAAAGGATGAGACACTACTTCTCCTCCCAAGGGTTACTTTGCATTTCCTTGATAGTAAATTTTGAAGAAGAGAGGGACTCTAGGGATCTTTCTAAAATTTCATACCCCAACCCAGTTTCTGTCTCGCTGATTTTTTAGCCAATGTTTAATGCCCAAACCCAAATTTATAACAGCCAATTAAACATGGCAGAAAATAATTTTCAGAACTAAAACATGAGCATTCTGAACATCGTTTATAATGCAGAAATAAAATATCAGCAGCACATAAACTCAGAAAAATTTAACACAATGATTTTTGGTCTAACAGTGACCTTGGAAAAACCCACAAAGGGAAAACCAGTGAGAGAGGGAGTTTTTATTATTTGGGAGCTTCGGGGAAATTATGTTACAACATATTCATCTTCAGAAATTTAAATGACAAACTTATCTTGATAATCGTGCCAAGTCTTCACACAGAAAAATGAGCAAAACTCCTCAAAACTTTCCAGAATTTTCTACAATAAATTACAGGTCTGCTCCTCGATTTTCGTGCCTCCAAATGGCTGTACGAATGCCTTGAAATTCATGCCAACAGCTACAGCAAATTTCTAGGTGCATTAATGGTTGTATGGCCTCCCTGGAAACCATGCCAAACTTTCTAGAAAACCCACACAGCAACCTGCCTCGATTTCTGTGCCAAGAAGTCACTGTACAGAATCCGTACGATACGGCCTGTGTACGACTGATTGTCCCTCAAAAACTGTGCCAAAAGTATGGTTGTACGAACTAAGAAATCCATATTGTACAGACAAAATTAAATGTTGTATGTTGCCTCGATTTTTGTGCACACAAAAGACTATACGCACCTCGAAATCCGTACTGTACAGCCTCTTGTGTATGTTGAACCTCTTGCCTCGATTTATGTGCTAGTTAGCAACCATGGGATGTGTGCCCTAGTTCTGCAAAAATGGCCTCTTCTCAAGCTCAAAAATGCTCTCTCTTGCTCTCTCTCAAATGTCTCAACAACCCAACAATGGGTGCACCCTCCAACCCTAATCGACCTCATGAGGGAAGGTGAAAAGTCTCTTCATCCACCCACTTTCCCTAAGTCTCAAAAAGTCACCTTTTAATTTGCATCTCACAAATTAAATGGCTAGGGCCCACATTAGGCACTTGTTCACCCCTTAAGCACCTAGGTGATGAGAAACACTTGCCTAGGTACTTTTTAATTAAAATTTTAACAATCTTTGGTTCCATTATTCATTATGGAGAACATAAAATATTTATGACACATTTCCATCAATTTGTTAAGTATGAGTGATAGGCTATGAGTATCAATAAATGCACCCTATTCTTTTGAGAAAATTGTTCAAGTGTAATAGTTTTTGATACGTGAACATCTCCCTATCCTAAATGGTAAAAAGGGGGAAAGGGTTTTAGAAGCGATCAATTTTTGTTACCCTTATTTTGGTAAGAGAACATGGCTCAATAGAATTAATATGCTTTTGAGGGGAGAAAGGGGAAAATACAACTCAAGTAGCTTCANCCCTATCCTAAATGGTAAAAAGGGGGAAAGGGTTTTAGAAGCGATCAATTTTTGTTACCCTTATTTTGGTAAGAGAACATGGCTCAATAGAATTAATATGCTTTTGAGGGGAGAAAGGGGAAAATACAACTCAAGTAGCTTCAGAAGTCAATTCTCTAATTCGGGGCCAAATGACCACACATTCAACTCATTTTATTTTTTGATGAAGCCTTACATGGAAATCAAAAAAATGTTGGACATACCCTAATTTGTCAACATCATAATGCATGGCCCTCTAAGGTAGTGTTTCCCCCTCATATGGTACGAGGATATTGTGATCACATATAGACAATTAGTAACATACCAGCACCACTCTTTGATTGGCATGATGTTTCAGTTCACATCTAATGTGAGCATGTATGCTCACTGATCTAGATCTCAAATTCCAAGATATCCTTCAACCTTATGCTACATGATGGTTTCATCTCAAAGTGGACTTGCCTTATCAACCCCAATTGACTCATTGATGGCATATTAGCTCATCTCTCACACACTTCAAATGGTATATGCACATGTTGATAATGTTTTCTTACACATGATCATGGCACTTTACTTCATTACTTCTCTTCAATTTCTTTATTATGGTTTCATGGATGGATTTCCTGCTTAGACATGGTGATATAGTTTCTTATATAGTCGTGACTATGATAAACATTGGATGTGATCTAATAACACTTCAAAACTTTTTTTTGTTGCATCGTTGTAGCATAGGGGACATAATTTTCCTTTAGATAAGTGTCATCATCTCTTGAGTCAAGTTGTACTACTAGAGATATAGGTAGAGGTAGCGTGTTTATATCCCAGATCATATTTAACCATATTCATCTTTTTCATTCACTTCCATACCATTCATCTTTCTCACTCATGGTTGACTTGTCATATGTCATTCGCCAAGGTCCTAAGCAAAGCAAAGAAGATCCCATGTATTAAATCCTAAAGTCAAATAGAGCTAAAAAGGATCAAGGTGAAGAGGAATCAAAAGAAAAATCCAAATAATAAAGTTTGAGCTATGTCACTTTGCTATGAGACCAATGCCCCAAGCCCCGTGCTTAGCAATGCATATCTAAAGAAACTGGACTAAAAAAAAGGCAAATAGAAAGGGGTAGTAAGAAACAGTGTCTATGAATGGTAATTCAAAGCTAAGTGCTCCCTCCCAAAGGCTCGCATGTGGAATAAATGAAGACTCCCAACTCTTGAAATCTAGCAGAAGAAAACCTATACATCATATATGATTATGATTATCTTAGAAGATTGACCTAGGCTTGTAAAGAGATAATCCTAGGATAACCTTCAAGGCTTTGTTCTCCCTTGGCCTCCATTAAAGCATTTCATTGACTCCATTGCCCAATGTAAAAGACAAGGACTTCTAGACCTCCAACTACTTTCTTTTACACTCTAAAGCTACCCAAACTCATTTTGCTTGGACTTCACTCTCCATATTGAGCTTCCCTTCCCCAAGTCCTAGCAATCTTAATCTAGGGAAACCCCCTTGATCCAAAGGAGAGTTGGTCTGAAGTGAAAGTTGGTGAGGTGACAGTAGCCTTCCCTCTCAATTACACAGGATTGCACTTGATCTTTCAAACTTTGACTCAATAAGTGCAAGTTCGTGTGATAACATTTTCACACCGTTGTCGGGGATAAAGTCCATTTTTCCAAAAGACGACATTGGAGGAGTTTTTCAACTTTGAAGACTTTTCCTAGCGACTCCATTGGAAGAACGATGACCTTTTTCTTTACAGATTTTGAAAACTTTGTGCTTGTAGGGTGAGACAAGCACCATTGTGAAGGGATCTACTACTCACCTTGGTGACTCCGTTGTGATAAGGTACGAGAATTTCATTTATTGTTGAGCTCTCATGTTGAAATTTACACATGTTGAAGGATGGCCCCATGGTCATATCACGAAGTGTACAAGGCCTTTGATGCCAAGAATATTCCTCGGTATCTTAATCAATGTCAACCAAAATGGTAGGAGAATTGCCCAAAATTTGATGGTGATCGATCATTGGCCATCTCACATGTGGTAAATGTTTTGAAGCGTCTTAGAAGGATCAAAGTGGAACATGAAGAAGTGATAATGAAGGTTTTTGTTGTCTCCATGGGGGCACAAAGGGATTGGTTGGTACATTCTTGCAAACCAAGGAGTATACCTTCTGTTGCAGTCAGTGTTTTAAAAACCGGTCAAACTGGAGCTGGTCGGTTTGACCGGTTAGAAGGTTGACCGGTTTGAACCGGGAGAAAAATCAAACCGTCCGATTTGGTACCGAACCGGGCGATTCAGTACCGAACCGGCCAGTTTGGTACCGAACCGGCCGGTTCGGTTCGGATTTTCTGAAGGACGCCCGTTGATGCCAAAAAGGTAATTTTTTTTTTGGTTTTTAAAAACCCCTAACCCCCCTAAAGCCTAACAGCATGCTATAAAGGCACAGCAACCCCCTCTAAAAGCTTCACACCTCTCTCATTCATCATTTGGGAACATTTGGGAGCTTTTGGGTTTTGGAGCAGTGTTGATTCTTGAGGAGCAGCCTTGAGGCGCTTATTGGGCAAGTGTTTTGGGCAGTTTGTGGTGGATTTGGCATCTCAACTAGGAGGCTATAGTTCATCTTCAAGTTTGGAGGAGTTTGGAGGAGACTCTAGAGGTATGTTGAACAATTTCCACTCATTTTTTTTCCATCTTGAAAGTTGAATCTTCATTGTTGAATGTGTGAAAGTTTGAAACCTGTAAGAGTCTAAGACAAGGTTCTTTCTTTGCATTTTCAGATTGTTTGCATTGTGCAAATTCCACCTTTGATTTAGGCTTAGCCTTTGAGTTTGCATTTACACCCCAAAAGCTAAAGATGTCGCATGGGTTCATGCCGAGGTGGTTGAAGGTAACATGTGTTGCAAGTATTGTCAAAAATGCATCAAGGGCGGGGTGGCGGGGGTGGCATTCGTAGGTTGAAAGAACACTTGGCTGGTATTAAAAGCCAAGTTAAATCATGTGAGGCACCATTGGAGGTTATTGGGCATATTAGAGAAGAGATGAAAAAAGTACTTAAATAAGGCTAGGGAAAAAGCTATACAGGCTGAAATAGGGAAGAAGAGGGCAGCCAACCCCACTTTTGACTATGAGGACTCTCCATCTCTTCATTCTACCGGTGTTGGACATAAAGACCCCTTTCATTATGTTCCTCCTCCCCTTGATAGTGAAAATTCCATGAATCCGCCTAATAGTAAAAAGAGGAATACCATCCAAAGCTATTTCACACCTCCCCCCACTTCTGGCTCTGACAATGCCAATGTTTCTCAAGTTCAACCCACTCAATATCAGCCCACCTTAGATGACCATTGGAAGAAATAATATAGAGAGATTGCTTATGAGTACATAGCTAGATGGTGGTGTCATGTTGATATCCCCTTCAATGTTGCCCGCTCACCATATTACCAACCTATGTGGGATTCCATTATTGCTTGTGGGAGGGGCTTCAAAGGCCCTAGTATGCATGATTTGAGGGGATCTCTTTTGCAAAAAGAGATCGAATCCATTGAAGAATACTTGACAAATTTCAAAGTATCATGAGCCAAAACAGGATGTACCATCATGTCAGATGGATAGAGTGATGGAAAGAACTATACTATCATAAATTTCCTTGTCTCTTGCCCACAAGGAACCATGTTTTTGAGATCAGTTGATGCATCTGATAGGGTCAAAGAAGCAAACTTCTTGTTTGAGCTATTAGATGAGGTTGTTATGGAGATGGAGGTGGAGGTGGGGGTGGAGAATGTTGTTCAGGTCATCACAGATAATGCCTTAATTATGTTCTTACAGGGAAGATGTTAGAGGAGAAACACAACCATATTTTGGACCCCATGTGCTGCACATTGCATAGACCTCATGCTTGAGGACATTGGAAAACAAGAATGGATCAAAAACACTGTAGAGCATGCCAAAAGCAACACAAAGTACATCTACAATCACTCATGGGTTTTGAGCCCAATGAGGAAAAACACAGATAAAAGAGAACTTCTTAGGCCTGCCATCACTAGATTTGCAACTCACTTCTTGACATTGCAATCTATGGCTTCCCAATCAAGTAACTTGCAAAAGATGTTTGCATCTGATG
>SNQJ01S0035080.1:49667-95035 GCA_010110895.2 Picea sitchensis | reverse complement strand
GTATTCCACGTGGTATTTCAAAATGTCAATATGATCCATCACTAATTGGAATAATTTTGAAAAATCATTCATCGGTAAGTTTGGTGAAGAATCTACCCTGTTTGCACTCTTGAAATAAATAATAGTAATTAAAATTGATAAAATACATTAACTAGTATTTCACTACAATTCTAATTAATTTTTCAGTAAATTCTATCCAAGAAGTAGTAGTTTAATATTATACTTCTACTTTTCATGCACCTATTTCCATGTTTTTTAAGAGAATTG
This sequence comes from Picea sitchensis, assembly GCA_010110895.2. Classification (NCBI taxonomy): domain Eukaryota; kingdom Viridiplantae; phylum Streptophyta; class Pinopsida; order Pinales; family Pinaceae; genus Picea; species Picea sitchensis. The sequence continues at coordinate 94,768 of SNQJ01S0035080.1, read as the reverse complement.
GTAAGAATAATTTACATGAAAATTTTGAAGAAGCCAAGAATGTGGAAAATAAATATTGAATTTCACAAAAAAACAAAAAAAAATAGGAAACCAAACCTACTTATAAGAAATTATTTTTTCTACACAAACCACCCTATTAAAAAAATATTGAGTTTCACGACAAATACCCCATAGACATGGAGAGTATTTTACATTTAGTTATGAAATTATCGAATGAAAATGTGGATTTAAAAAATAAATCTAGAGATGGCACTCCTAACCCTAGAAATTTCACATGTTTCTATAGGAAATTGTTGATCAACATTTGTTGATCAATGATTGCATACTTTGCATGTTTTGGTCTATACTTTGTAATTTTTCACTTTTTTCTAGTATATTCTATGTGCAATCATTTTTCCAAAAATGTGGGTTGTGGGGAGATTACCACTAGGACCACAACTCCAATACTTAGTTTGTTTGTTTTTTTTCATTTTTAACTACTCCGCAACCCCAACACTTAGCCATTTATTTACTTGTGGGAGTCCTGTTGCGAAGATTCAAGTGATCCCAGCCCCACAAACATGTAACCCTCAAATAACACTCCCCACTTCTGCATCATTCATAATCAACCTCTCTCAATACTTAGCTAATTTCCTTGATTACAAATGTGGGATTCCTTCCCTCATCCCCACTTTTCATCCCATTTTGTACCCTGCATCTTGCATTTCCACCTACTCCAAAATGATCTGCATATTTCTGCAACCCGTAGAATTAACTATTTTGGTACTTAGTATATTTATTGATTGTGGATGTGGGAGTCTCCTCATATCTGTTATGGGATAAAATCTCACAGATATCTCACAAGATGGATGGCAATATATCCCTAGGATCTTCCTATTGATCCTAGACATAAATAGCTAGATTTATTTGGTCTTCCTAGATCTAAGACAAGCAATTTCTATTATACCAATAGAGGATAGATTATCATACCTTATGTTTGAAGTTTTTCCTTGTGTATCATGGCTATTGCAACTCCTGAAATGCATCTCCAGCTTTTGCAACCTACTTCATGCACACAAGAAACAAACAACACCAATATCCTTCTCCTTCGAGTGTTTGAAATCACTAATCTAACTCATATCTAACTTGATTTATCACTCATAAGATCAGATCCAAACCATTCATGAATCAAACATAAACAATTTGGGGGAAAACTAATGATCTATTACTTAACATAAAGAAATTACATCAAGCTCATACCTTTGATGATGATGCAATTCTCCTTTGGCTCCTTGCTTCTTGCTTCTCCTTAGCTTCTTGATCAGGCTAGGCACTATGATTTCTAGCTATTGTGAATATGAAAATATCCTATGCAAATGGACAACATAACACTACCAAGGATTCATCCTCCTATTTCTAAATACTAGCCTTTTTTATGTAGATCCTTGGAAGAGGCTTGGGAGAGCTTCTAGATCTTCTAGAGACCACTAGAGACTCAAATGCTATGAGTTCCTAGGATCATTCCACGAAGATACAACACATCCCTTGCCTATCTCTTTGTAACTCCACCAATCTAGAAGGTTTGAAAAATCATCGCTTATTGTACCATATATGATGTGCGATTATCATCGGGTGTTATCTCCTATGAGACCCGCGATGACTCCCAGAAAGGGCCCAAATCGCAAGAAAAATATGTATTTTAGATTTCATATTCTTGTGAACTCCCTTCTAGCCTATAGGGTGGAAATTAAGGCTATAAAATATGCCCCCCTAATGTTTGAGTTCAGGAAAGGAATGGATGACTGAAAAACATTACAATAAAGTAGTGTCCATGTGAGGCATCATGAGGATAAAGCAAAGGAGGTTTAGAAGTCAACAAAGTCCTACAATCAAACACTAAGAATGAGAGCACATATAGACCATCCTATAGGTAGACATACTCAGACTCTGAATGAGCTTGGCCGCCAAACAATACACTATGGATCCATGATATGAAATGCTAGACCATTCGCACGAAAGAATACATGGTGGATCCATGCCATCAATAAGATCGTAGCCACGAGACAATACAATGTGGATCTACATCATGAACACAATCATAGCCACCAAAAAATATAATTTGGATCTATGACACAACATATAGATATCAAAAAGACAACAAGCACTAAGGATAGTGCCCCTGAAGTCTTCAAAGTACTGATAGACAAGTGATATACTCCATCACAACTTGGGAGGCGATGTTGTAAAGGAATGAATAATACTTTCTAGATCTATCTCCTAGATAATGTGTTGAAGTCAATAGTAAGAGATCTGTCGAAGGAGGGCCTTGATGTATCCCCCATCAATCAACATGAAACATACACGGAGAGATGATATGAAGAGATAGTATCACCAAGCACAACTAACACAAGAATGTCTGACTTAGAAAGTAAAAAAAATAGCAGATGGTCGACTTAGGCTTAAACTTCCCTTGAATATATAGCATGACACAATGGTGGCTTATTAGCGAGACACAAGAGCTACACAAATATAGTGTAACAATGCATGAAGCATTGACGCACTCTCCATAATGACTAGAAGAGTAACAATCCAAAGAGTATATTTGACTCATATTGTTGGGATGGCTCCTAGGAAAGCTAAAACCCAACTGTAAGATGAGGATTAAAACAAGTGTCATTTTCAAGGGTGACTCGTCTAATGCTGTCATTTTGAGAATAGACCAATGGTGAAAAACCCCCTACTCTTTTTTTTAGTTTTTTGTGTTTTTTCCTTCTTCATGGTTTAACGAGCACAAAAGAGGAATAAAAGTATGCTCAGTCTCCCTCATGGTTTAACGAGCACGAAATAATGACACAAGTATGCTCAGTGTGTAAATTTTTCGTGTCCTTTTACAAGTCCGAAAAAGAGATAAAATTATACTCAACGAGAGAGAACATGTGGCTTAACAACACACTCTTATGTTCCAAGCGCATGTAACTGACCTAAGAAAAATTAATGCAAATGGTACATGAACGTGGGAACAACTCTTAGCAGTTGTTCACTCCTTGGGTAGGTGGATGCAAAACAAAGGCCAAATAATGCAAGAGGTGGATGGTCAAGGCTACTGCAATAGTATTAAGCGGAATTAAGGAAAACAACAGTGCAACAACAAGAGGCATGGCACAAGAAGAAAATGCATAAGAAATGATTAAGAAAAAATAAAAACTTTTGGGAACCCCCGTGAGATGTGGCCAAAATATGAATGAAGAGAGAAGGATGAGGCTCAACTTCAAGTCATGGCAGGGCTAAAGGAGGGCTCCTTATCCTACAGGAAAATGTAACATGGGAATTGAATGTAAATATGAGTGCTAACTATGGTGCCCATGAAGGGTAGGTACTAGCAAACCAATTATGACATGCAAAAAGAGTGGTTAATGGTGCAACCAGCTGGGATCAAACCTAAGGCATGGTGATGGAAGAACAAACGATTAATAATGCAAGGCAAGAAATGCAAGTAAAAACTTATCCCTATATGTCAGTTTATAGAACACATACCTCAAGTTCAGTGAAAGTTACCATCTTCGTAAAAAAGTCTCTGTAATCCTGTCAACACATGCAAACTAGATCCTGGGGGTCAAAACGCATAGTGAAATCTCGAAAAAAAAAATGGGATTTTTTGAATATGATATATGCAAAACCAAAAGCACTCACACCACACACCTATGTACAAGGAACTATGGATCTTGATTCTTTATGCCTAGTAAATCCTATTGCTAGGCTTAAGCCAAGGATCTTTTTCAAAATTGATGAACTCATGAGTCAATGTTGACATCATATGGCACACCATGTTGGGGCCATGCCACATAGTAACAAATTTCTACAGCCAAAGATATGCATTGTGAGTGGTTACGTGAGCTATGGTGGCTCCTTTATGGGACCCATCAAGACATGAAGGAGGTACAAAACACAAATCTTTGATAAAAGGGGAAGCACAAAATTCAGTGGAAATTTCTAAAAAACGATAACCAAGGTGAAAATGGGTCAAGATTAGGAGGTATACTAGATGCCCCAACAAATTCTCATAGTCTCGAATCAAGACTCATCATGCTAAATCTCATGGGTTCCAAATTAGGGAGGATGGATTCTCAATGATGGTCATCTTCCCTAGGCTTATCAATGGAAGCCATGACTTTCAATATGGCCTCTTCTAAAGGAAAATCAAAATCAAGGGAATCATGTGAATTGCGACAGTCAACAACCTATACGGGAAGAGTAGGTTGATCACACTCCATATGAGGATGGATTTTTTGATGAGTATCAAATGATGTTGATGGGATTACTGGATCGACAGTTTCGACTGTAGTGAGTGACATGGATGCTCCAAATGATTCAACATATTTAGGATGAAGTACCACCAAAGGATCAAAAGACCCAAGGGATCCATTGGTAATCGATGAAATCATGTTGACAGGAGCACTGTTTACAGTAGGATATGGTGGGATAAGGGGAAAAAAACCCATGAGTGAAGAGTCTTTGAACATCCCCACACCAACATGCATATAATATTGTTGAGTATCACAGAAAAATGGTACATTTGACCCCACATTGGATCTAAGTTCTAGGGTGTAGAATGCAAGTTGATTGATCGTCACTATTTTCCCTTGATGAGGGAAACATAAGACCCTAAATACCAATGAGAGAACTACAATTATCTCATATAACCACGTATGCCCGAGTAGAAAATTGTACTCAAGAGGTGCATCGACGACCTCCATAACAATAGAGATAGTCTTACCACATAACTTGATGGATAAGGCAATGATTATTCAATGAGCTTGGAACATGTTTCCATCGAATTATTTCAACAGTGTTCCCGACATGTCAAGCTTAGGAGAGTCGAGGGCCTTCCAAAAATAAATATACATTATGAAAGTCGAGGCTCTTTCATCCACCAATGTTTGGTAGATTTTTTTCCCTGTCGATCACACTATGATCTGGAAGGAAACCTGATGGGAGAGCTTATGAATAATATGAGTAGAATCGAAGGTTATCAAACTCGACTATGAGGGATCAACCCCGTCTATGGCAGAAAACAAGGATTTCTATTGCGCTGGGCATATTTTTAGGACTTCAAGCATAAACATGCCATATGGTGTCTGGGCCAAGTCCTCCATAATATTGTAGTTCTGGGTGGCTTGTGTGTTTGGATTATGCATCATGCATTGAAGAAATCCCTACGTGAGGTGAAGGGGTGTGTTAAACGATGGATTCTCAATTTGAAGAGGGTCTCTAGGTGGGGAAGAAGATGTTGCTTCTAGCACATCATGAGAAGGCTTAGGAATGTCATAGTTTTTGTCATGAGTCTGCAAATTAACCGTGTGGTCACACATGAAAACAAAAGCATTCGAGGAAGACCCATCGTGGTGAGGGGTAACTTCCATTCTCCCTTATAGAGGGACATGATTTGTTGCAACCTTATGTTGAGGTTGAGGAGGGAAAGGATGATTCAAGACAATATGATTCTAAGGGGCCTTTTTTTGTGCTAAATAGTGATGAATCTCATCCTTTCGAGGACATTGATGAGTAGGTTGGTCCTCCCCAGAATTCACGTAGGGAAATCAACTCTTCTTCTTTTCTTTAGTTCCCCCCTCCTTGTTGTTCTGGGTGGGAGCAGTCCCTTTCTCAAAGTTGGAATCCTTTTTCTTGTTCCTTTTCTTCTTTCCTCCAGGTTGTTTGGATTCTTCAGTTGTATGGACTACACTGAATTCACCTCGAAGGTTTGAGTAGGGACCACTACTGTTTGAGAACTAGTACCAGGAGTTGAAGGGTGTGATGAAATAAACATGTGACCCATTTAATCAACTAACTAGTTCACAGAGGCATGAGAAACAAAGCCAACCACACCATCAACATGGGGTCCTAGGTTTAGCTTCTTCAGATTAGTCAATGACCTAGGAGCATGTAGGATGATATCATAAAGGGTACCCAATTGAGATTAAATCAATTCTAAGTGTTGGGAATGCATTATGGCTTGCTCCTCGGTATTCATCTTAGCCATAAAAACATCCTTGGAAATGGTTGGGAGGGATTTGGTGAACCAATCCATCAAAATCTTATCGAGGATTTGTGTTTGGATCATTCTACGTCTCTGTCACCACTCATGAATATGATCATAAATGTGAGTGTCGGTATCCTGACGTAGTGAAGTCAAGATCTTCATTCATATTTCATGCATAATGGGAAGTTGTTAGTGCAGAAGGAACACCATTTCCAAGTCATTGAAGCTTTTAAAGGAACCACCTGGTAATTTAATATACCATTTAGCGACAGTTCTGGTCATGGATCTCTAGAAAAGACGCAACCTCACACTGTCATCCATCAATGTGTTGGATGCGCATCATAAGTGGTATGCCATGATGTGTTTGGAGGGGTCCTCTCCCAGCTTTCCATATCCATGAAGGGTTATGAGATATAGGGCCATTTTTCAATCGCAACAAATCGGGCTAGTCCAAATTTGCAAGGAAGGGAAACGACGTGTGAGAAAATGAATACTGGGAGGGAGGTGAAGTCTATGTTGTCCTAGATGGACCTTTTGGTCCCCCTATATTTGTACTATTTGAGGGTTGAGGAGTGCCCAAAGAGTGATTTCCCCTAGGAATGGTGGCACTTCCAGAAGCATGACTACTCCCACAGCCAAACATGAACCCAGGGGTAAATGTGGACCCTACAGGAAAAAAATTCCCAAAACTAGTCCTAGGGAAGAAACCCCGAGAACAAGATGTGTTAATAAAGGGAAATCCTACCCAATGTGAAAATTTACCCCTGAGATATGGCCCCCTAGGGAAAGGTCTGCTAACCCAAGGAAATTTGAAACCTCCTGATATACTACTGCCCCCAACCTAACTAGGGACAACCCAAAAACTACTAGAAATATTCCAACCAAAAGGTACATCTGCACTTGATGATGTTGGGTCACTCATAGGATTGGTGGAGGTGGAAGGACTTCCACCTCCCATGTTGAAACCAAGGCTCAAACCCCCAATTGAAAAGGATTCAGTAGTGGACATCAAAATGGATGGGATGGATGTAGGAATGCTAGGTATACTAACAGATGGAAAGGATGACACAACCAACGTCCCTTAGATAGAGGGACCGGTAGAAAAAGGCATGGAAAGTGTAGGTCCAATGGTTCTAAGGGATGGTAATGTGGAAATCAAAGGGATTTCCCTAATGGGATTGCCCCCAGTCCCACTTGATGATGGGATTGATGGCTCAACTACATTGGACGAAACACTCGGTCCTAACATGGTGGGAGGATGACTAAAAAAACAAAAAGGCTTACTAAAAATTTCCCTTACCTGGACAAGTAGAGGTGCTGCTAGTTCAGTCAAAAGAGGGTTAAAATTTGGTGGATGATGTTTGTATACCACTTTTACTTCGATAAACCAATCTTGTCAAACTAAAGTTGACACCCTTCGAATTATTTTTCACCTGTCTCAAGACGCTTTAGAGGCATTTGCACCTCCATGATTGGATCAAGTCCTCGTAGTCGATGGGACATGTGTGATGATTTAGCCATGGTGAATGTAATATGTGAAAATCCAAACATAATTCAACCTAAGGCCGACCTAGAATCAGACTCAAAGAGCACAACCCTAATCAATCCAGGACAACAACAAGCCAACCAATTGGATCAGGGGCCTTTTGAAAACCAACCCTATGGGGGATATGAAGTCCCCACAAGATTGGATAGAGAAAGTATGAGGAGAAATTATGATGATCTACACTGCATGTACACTTTATTAATGTGGACACCCTTATGGGGAATTGAGACCATGGATGGACGCTTGCCCCATGTACTACATGAATGTCCCACATCCAGTCACCTCTGTGGATACCTAGAAATGGTCACTAAACCTCACAATCAATGATCAAGCGAATCATTGTAGGTCTGAACGCACTTAAGGGAAAGGTAATTAAGCCCTAAGCTTCGAAGGTGTGAACCAATGAAACCCTCGTATACATAGAAATCACATAGATACTACAAACACCAAAACAAACAGAGAGGGGTAATCTCCGACTTGCCCCGATGTGACCTTGTGCTTAACTCTTGTGTTAGAGGAGGATCCCGACACACTGGATGAAATAATGAATTTATCACTCTTTAATGACTCCTAAGTTTCATTTTTTGGGCCTTGGAGAGTTTACTCTCCAATCCTATTCCAAGGCCCTAAGCCCATCTACTGTTGGTTCACTATGAAATAAAAATGTCTAATAAATTTTAGGTTACCTAGTTATTTTTAATGGTTGTTGATTAAGTCAAAGGGAGATGGATGAAACTTTTTTGTGATGTTGTGACTCTTGACGCAACCAAGCAAATGAAAATATGGAAATGAAATTATTTTGATTCAATGAAATCTAGCTATGGGAGGGAAAGATATTTTTTCCTTTTCTTTGCAACTTTCAAAAACAAAACCTCACACACACCAAGCATACAACGAACAATTGATATTTGAAACCTTTTTTTTTAAGAATTGAAACCAAACTATCAACCAATGCACTCTTTCACTAATGCTTCAAAATCAATCAAGCATGTCGAGTTTTTTTTTTTTATATTTTTCCAAATCAAATGCAAATGTTTCCTAAGCTAATGAAGAACACAAATGCAAAAGGAAACCAACAAAAACAAGCAAATGTGTTGTAGGAAATTGGAAGTGATGCTAGATCAACCCATTCCAATGTATTTACCGAGATCACACCCAAAACTCACCTAGTAGGATAGATCTAGTAATGAATAATAGTTACAAAAGGACAAACCAATGCAAACAGTATCAAACACTACCAGATTTGTTCAGATTTGTTGGGTTCACTGCCCAACTTCACTAATCTCTAAAAAAAAAATGAACCTATCCAAGAAATGAAAACAAGCCACACCAACACACTTCAAATACAACTTGAAGGAAAATCATGTGACAAAAAGTCTCAAGCATAGGTAATATAATTAACAGAACAAACCAATCAAAGACCTCATGAATCAAAAGAACCAATCCAATATAAAAATCCAAAGTATCTATGCAATTATGTAGTTTACACAGATCCTTGTGTGATGCAATCTAATCAACAAGTGATGATCATCATGTGAACCATATATTGCAACCCGCAATGATGAAGAAATTTGTTCTTTTTTAGAAAATTAAGGATTTGTTATGGATCTGTCAAATTTGTCTCATATATAATAGGTTTGATAGATTTAAACTCTGGAGGAGTATATGGAAGAAAAAAAAACAAATCACAAACAAGAAAAGGATGGATAGGCAAGGAACCCAAACTAGAGAAGAATCTTCCTCAGTGGAGTCACCAGTTTTGTGATGGGATAAAATCTCATAGGGATCTCACAAGATGGATGGAAATATCTCCATAGGATTTGCCTATTGATCCTAGACATAAAAAGCTAGATTTATTTGGTCTACCTAGATCTAAGACAAGCAATTTGTATTATACCAAGATAGGATAGATTAACATACCTTATATTTGAAGGTTGTCCTTGTGTATCCTGGTCGTTGCAACTCCTGAAATGCATCTCTAGCTCATGCAACTTGCTTCTTGCACACAAGAACCAAACAACACTAATACCCTTCTTCTTCTAGTGTTAGAAATAACTAATCTAAATCAGATCTAGCTCTATCTATTACTCATAAGATCAGATCCAAACCATTTATGAATCAAACATAAAACATTTGGGGGAAAACTAATGATTTATTAATTAACATAAATAAATTACATCAAGCTCTTACCTTTGATGATGATGCAATTTTCCTTTGGCTCCTTTCTCCTTGCTTCTTCTTAGCTTCTTGATCAGGCTCGGAACTCTGATTTCTAGTTGTTGTGAATAGGAAAAACTCCTCTGCAAATGGACAAAATAACACTATCAATGATTCCTCCTCCTCTTGCTCAAGACCAGCCTTTGTTATATAGATCCTTGGAAGAGGCTTGGGATATCTTGTAGAGACCACTAGAGACTTGAATGTTGTGAGTTCCTAGGATCATGCCACAAAGATAAAACTCATCCCTTGCCTATCTCTTTGTAACTCCATGAATCTAGAAGGTTTGATGGATCATCACTTGTTGCACCATAGTTGATGTGCGATGATCATCGTGTATTTTCTCCTATGAGATCCATTATGACCCCCCAAAAAGGCCCAAATATCAAGCAAAATATGTATTTTGGCTTTCATCTTCTTGTGAAATCCCTTCTGGTATGTAGGGTGGAAATTAAAGCTATAACAATATCTCCCCTTTCGTTTTCTGCATCTCGCATCCCACATTCCCAAAATCACCAAAATGCACTCTCCATCCCTCACTTTACGTCTTCATACTCAACCATTTTCCATACATCATGATACATATTTACCATTCTGAATGACATGTATTTCCCCACTGCCACATCAACCATCACTCGTATGAATTGAATATCGTTATTAAGTGGCACAATTTTCGCAAAATATCTACCTTAAATATCAAATCTAACCGTGCAATTGGTAACTTTGAACTAAGAGCTACAACATTTGATAATCAAGGCAATACGTGGTAAATTAAATAATGAATTGAAGCCCTGCTATAAAAATATTGTATTGAAAAAAGTGCTACCTATTCACACAAAATAATCTTTGTCAAAATATATCAAGTAAAAGGAAAGAGATATATTGCGGGCATACTTTCAACACCTTGGGATGAGAAAACAACCAATTTTAGTGGTCAAAAGCCTTCAAGTGGTACTCAACTCTTCCTCTCGAAGAAAATAATTTGAACAAAATCTGGACCTCTGGCATTGCATTAGCCAGGTGTGTATTAGAAGTAGCTAATTTCAAAGAATTAGTTCTATGGTGCGCTGATAAATTTGGCACTGAATGAAGAGTCATCCAATTACAGGGAAAGCCACCATTTTCCTTGGCACCTTCAATTTTCAGAAGAATGTTGAGATTGCTAAAACCTACTTTGACTTTCAAGAATTATGAAGTTGATGAAAATCTAAAGGCCAGCAATGGGGGATTGGAACTCTTGGAAAGATTTCATGTAGACCCAACCATTGATTTTAGAAGCTCTACACAAAATGAGGTATGTTCTTTCGAATATCCATACAAATAATTTGCATGGCTATTCGCTAAGATAATTGGATGAGAGTTCATGGCTTTCATTCCAAAATATATTGTATATATTTTGTACCATTCCATTCATAATATGTTGTAGTTGATTGGGCTCGAATTATTTCAAGTGAAGTTTCGTTCGAGTTGGGAGGTATCAAGAAGACCAGGAAATTCTATATGATGTCTTATCTTGTTTATGCTATAGTTTACTACCATATTTTTTAGGACTTACCCCAAGCCAAAAATATAGACTTCAAAAAGGATCCAGTATCATTCTAGTATCCAACATTGTGGAAACATAAGGCCCCACATAATTTTTATGAAGTCCAAAATGGCTTTTTTTTTTCTCTTTAAAAAAGTTAAGTCCAAAATGGCTTTTTTTTTATCTTTCAAAAAGTTAATTTAGAATTTTTGAGACTATGAGTTTATTAGACTTTATAGATTTAAGGGGAAACCCTCTTTGTTTCCAAAGATTTTAGTTTATTAGACTTTATGGAAGACTTTATGAAAGACTAAACATTGTGTCTATAAACAAAAAACCTAAAATTGAAACTAGCTCCAAATATGTGGAAGTTGAGGACATAATAGAAGAGCCCACTTGGAATAAAAATATTTCTTGAAAAATGGAAATCAGAAATTGATTTTCAAGGGATAAAACCCTAGAAAGTCATGGATTTTCATGAAGCAACTAGCGAAGATTTAAAGTATTCCATTGATGAGATAGAGAAGGAGTTTCGACTTTTATAATTGAGTTAATGGGCAAAGGCGATGTCCATAAGCCTTCTTGTGTGATTTCGCTCTTAACCTTTTTGTTGAATTATCATGCGTAAACCCTTTAAATTATAATGTGATTTATAAGTTAGCGCTTAACGCACATAGAGTCATACCTTAGTGCTAATACGAACCAATATTACACTAAGCACTTTATCCCTTATCTCCTCGCAAATACAAGCTACATAAAACCCAATCCTGGCACCGAGAGCTTAACCTTTATTTGTTTACTACTTTACACAAGCGGTTTTCTTTTGTAACTTAGCGGGGTTCAAACAATAGCTTTAAAACCACTTACACCAGTCGTGTTGTACCTTTATCCTTTGCCACGTGTTCCTTAACGGGTTATACAATACCACAAACACGTACTTACCTTTCCTTAACTCCCATGCAACTTTAAGTCGTGTTGTAGAGCGCCTATCGTAGATCTGGCTTTTCGATCGACGGTTGGATGCTTATCTGCCACCGCTTTACAATAAACTAAACTCGGTTGGACCTTAATCCAATGGCTCTGGCAGAATGTTCTTTCTATTCGACGGTCAAAATCCTTCCTTCACTAATCCACAAAACCTCAACCCGATCTAATGGCAAATATAAATCGTTGATCAAGCCTACTAATAAAATATTAGAAGTTTGTTTAAATGTCTTTTTTTTTTTAATTTTAAAACAATGACATAAAAAGACGTTCTAAACTTCTAAAAGAAAATAATTATTTGTAACTTTAACTTGCTCAAACAGGAATAATTTAATTAATTAATTTGAAAATAAAAAAATGTTAAAGATATTTCAATATTTATTAATATTTTATTTAAATATATATTGAATTTGGAATAAGAGATTCAAAAGATTGATGTTGTGTATTTTTAATTTATATATGCATTTACAATTTAAAAAGTAAAAATTGCTAAAGATGTTTAAATGATGATGGTGATGATGATGATGATTAACATTCACTAAAGACCTAATTGGTCTATGGGACCTTAAGAGGGTAAGTGATTACTTGTGATTCTTTAGAATTTTGAACTACGTGTTTTCGAAAAGCATTAAGAGAAGCTTTCCAAGATCACCATACTTTTGTTGAGTTAAGGGTTAGGAAGGTTGGTAGTGTGATCAATATTTTTGAAAATGAGATCTAATATGGGTATCACAATGGATCTAGAAAGTGTTTTTCATTTCCAACCTTCTTAGTGTCACAAGGTGACACGCTCTTTTATCCATTCGTTTTAAGAATTGACCAGCGCCCAGTTTCACTATGGGCTTTCATTGAGAATTTGTTCTTATCTTAACAATGCTTATTTTTTTCTTTACACTTGACAAAACGGATAGATAATTTTGATCTTCTAGATTAGGGTTGATTACATCTTTATAATAGCAATTTTTTTTTTCCTCTAACTCTTTATCACACCCGCATTTTCAAATTTTGATTTGGCGATTTTTTAATAGTATATTTATTAAAAAAAAAAAAAAAAAAATGGTTTCTTCCATGATTCCCCAATAGTTTAGCCAAGTTTGGGAATCTTTATGCCATCCTCACTTAGCTTGAGTTGATCGTGGTTATGACTTGATTTGGAAGCAATCTTAGGTAGCCTCTTGTCTTCCATGTTGTTTAACTTGTTCTAACCCATACATTAGGTATCTAGTCATAGCCATGCTCTCCCGATAGAGGGGAGAGCTAGTTTCTCTGAGGAGGATGGGATGGGGCATATTTCCTTTAATTTTGAAGTTATAGGTTATAAAATTCTTTTGTATTTTCTCTATCTTTCTCGGGGATTCACGAGAGATACTATAGCCCGGTTTTTCACATCCATAAAGAATAGCGGGTGTAACAAGAGTCTCCTTAGAGGGTTTCTTCTTATCCCAACTCAAAAGTTGACTGATTTACAATTGTTTTAAGCCCATAATAAGCTTTCCATCCCCAATAATCCCTTTTCTCAATGCTATAATTTAATTAAGCTTGTGGTGAATATAATTCAAGATATTTGTATGAATTCCTTCCGCAAGTTGTTGTTGTCATATACAAAGGTATCATAAGGCATCTTATTGGATTTAATAATCCTTGACCTTAGTCTTATCAATATGAGTCCTTATTACCCATATTGGGCAACGTTGAGGATTCTTAGTTTGGTTTTCAAGATCGTAGGGACTCCTTGCCATAGAGCGATATCATCGGCATAAAGAAGAGATTGATGACTATACCGGTGAAAGTAGGGGCGACACAACACCTTTTTCAAACATTCTTCTAATTTATCAATGTATATACTAGCTTGGTAGGGGACAAAGGGACAACCTTGTTTGACTCAGATATTGTAGTTAATCTCTTTTTGACCAGCCCTCGGTGTTTTTAGAAAACTTAGCAATAGCGTTCTCCTTGTCCTTATTGCAACATCTCTCAACTTGAGAGGCACTTTTATCTCTTTCAATGGCAACCCTATTCCAAAGGTTTTTCCCTAGGAACCATGTCAAAAGCTTTTCTAAAGTCAACAAAACAACAAAAATTTGGTTTTAGTATTGCGAACTCCTCTTGATGATCATAAAGGTAACAAGATGGTCCGCAGGTGAATGATATCTCTAAACCGGCCTTTGGCTCTTTTAGTCAAGCTTTCTAGCCAAATGCTAATCTTCTTTTTCCAAAATGATTCCATAAAGCTTGGCTAAAATCGGGGCTAATCACAATGGTCCTATAATTGGGGAATGTTTTATCCCATTTTTAAAATAGGAACAATGAGGCTTTAAATCGAGGGAGTTTTAGGGAAGCCCTTCTTATTTGCTAAATTGAAGAGCTTGTGTATATGAGGGATAAGGAATGGCCCTCCGATTTTAAAATTCGAGCAGTGGCCTTCAATGTCCTTAGCTTTCCCATTTGCGGTAAGCAACCCGAACTCTATGTCTTCTAAAGAAAAACTTCTTCCTTTGTAGGGACAATAGGGTGAATTGTCCATGGCATTAGAGACGTCGTAGAACTTTTAAGGTAGAAATTCAGTCCGTTAAGGAATCACATTTTATTTAGTATTGCGGTTTAGGATTTTTCTCCAGAACTTCTTAGGATCAACTTGTATAGTTGTGAAAGTTGCTCTTGCCTTTTATTGATATGATACTTTTCCTTTTAATTGGGGCTTTTAATGCATTATTGATCTTATCAAGTTTTAAGGGGGCTCATTAGAGGCTTCCCTAATGGTTTTCCTAGCAATTTTTTGCATTCTTTATCATACCAAGGGTTGGTTGTTCTATTATTCTTTTTATGGGACACCTCAAGAGAACTTGTTAATGGAAGTGGAAGGGGTAGTTGTAAAATTATGATAAAGTTCTTCAATGTTGTCCTTATAAGTTAGAGTTTTAATTTACTATTTAAATCCTTTAAGAAAATAATCAACTTTACTTTGTCAAAAGCATAAATTCCCTTTGATTATCATAGTCACCTGTTCAATGGTGCTCTAATACACTTGGAGAAAATTTTTAGAGTTAGGGTTAAAAGGTTTATGATTAGAGTCAGGCTAGGTGGTCATTTAAAAGGTCAAGTTGTTATTTAGTTGGAAATGGGATATCATATATCACATAATCTACAACACTACTACTAACCCATGAA
Source organism: Picea sitchensis (assembly GCA_010110895.2). Lineage (NCBI taxonomy): Eukaryota > Viridiplantae > Streptophyta > Pinopsida > Pinales > Pinaceae > Picea > Picea sitchensis. The sequence goes on along the minus strand of SNQJ01S0035080.1, from coordinate 79,312 downwards.
TACATGTCATTTAGTTTAGGTTGGCCACTTCAATACTCCATTACAAATTATTAGGTCTTGAGAGCCTCAGATCTTGACCAACTTTCGATTGCAAACAAATTTCAATTAGGTCTTGAGAGCTTCTTTTGTGACTATTAGATAAAACAAGGTCCATATTTATTAATTTTTATATGTCTTTTCTATCTTTTAATTACAAATATTTTATTAGTAGTTTTTTTTTTTTTTTTTTTTTTTTTTTTAAATGCACATTACTTTCTATTTTTAATTAGAATAATAAAAATGTTTTGAAAAAAATGTTTAAGTTTTTTATGTTTGAATTTTTTTTATATTGCTTCAAAGTTATGGAATGTGTTTAATTTTTTTATATTGCTTCAAAGTTATGGAATGCTTTGATTTGTAATATAGAATTCCAATTACTTATATACATATTATTAAACAAAAATTGGGAGAAAATGTGCTATGTTTACATTTGTAATTTTCATAAGTCTTGCTTATCTTTTAATTAGGAATATTTATTAGTAAAATGTTTTTGGAAAAAAAATGTCTTAAGTTTGTTCATGAAAATTAGACCATTGTTTAAATTTGTGATTTTCATATCTCCTTCCTATATTTTAATTAGGAACATTTTATTAGTAAATATGTTTTGCAAAATATGTCCTTCATATATTTTAATTAGGAACATTTTATTAGTAAATATGTTTTGCAAAATATGTCCTTCATATATTTTAATTAGGAATATTTTATTAGTAATTTTTTTTTGCAAAAAAATGTCTTATTAAAATACAGTAAATATACAATAAGAAAGTCGCAACGTTTATCCCTGTGAATGGACAAAACTGAGGCCTTCCCTTATTGGGAAACCAGGATGGGAAAAGACATGATCATCCTGCCTGCCCTTAAGGGGGAAACCAGGCCTACAAAAATGGTGAGAGTGATTTTCTGTTTGTTTACTATCATAAGACCAAAAAACTTGAAAAGTCCTAAATGAAAAAAAGACTGAAAAAATAACAGAAGCCCGGGAATCATGTGTGCTTGCCGGTCACAATAGGACGACCATCCGAGGGAATCTCTTCTACAATGGGGAAGCCACTGAAGTCGTTGTCACCGTCGATGGAGGAGCTGGAGTTGTCCGATCTTGGTTCCTTGATCAAGAGGCTTGCGCTCTTGATAAAGGGAGCCATCAATGAACTCTGCTTGCTTGGAGTAGTCTCAGCAGTTGGTTTGTTGGAATTCTCCTGAGGCGTCGAGGGGCTAGGGTGGGTCGCATAAGGAAGAGGACAGGTGACGGGGGAGGGAGGAGTTGAAGGAGGAGGACGAGCAGTGGGGGAGTGGGGTGAGCGAGGCGAACTAGGAGGGATTTGAACAAAAACACCTGGGAGGTTGAGGAGGGTGCGAGCGAGCATGTTTTTTTTCCACCCAGTAAATGCAACAATGTCTAGAGGTGCATTGGGAGGCTGGGAGATATCCTGAAACCTCCTCTTCCCAATTGTCTAGCAGCTTCCACAAAGAGTTCGAGACCGAGCAGTCGTATCCATCCCGGTTGGCCATGACGGGTGGGGCAGGAGTTGTGGATGCACGCTTGTCGCGACCACTTCACCCCAAGGTGGGGGTGGCACGCTTGCAGGGAGGCATGAGAGAGGTACTGTGATTGCAGGGCGCTGCGAGGGGGGAGAGCCACCACCGTTTGCATAGAACCAAGAGATCCCACCTACAGAGAATATAGAGCCAACGCATGGGAGAAGCAAAGCAGGAATGGCCAGATGGGTCGAGCCCGGCGAAGTGATAAGCGCCATCTGGAGCGGGGGTCAAATCCATCGCTTTCAATGCTACCAACCTTTGCATGCACGTGGACTGGTGCAATGTACAGAAGCCATGTAGGTGAGGAGCGGGAGCTATAGGCAGAGTAATGGAACAACGTATCGAGACGGGAGGGCATTTAATTCGCATAGGGGGGCGAGGTGGAGTGCACCAAGGCATTGGTTCATGTGTTGAGGAGTCTCGAGGTGCCCACCAGGTGGACGGGGGTGACACCCACATTCGGGGAAATATTGCTTCAAAGTTATGGAATGCTTTGATTTGTAATATAAAATTCCAATTAGTTATATACATATTTACACAAGATTGCATTTGAGTGAGATTTTTTCCTAACTCAGAAGTCAAGGGACATTTTCTCTTACCATTGGTGGAGACCCTCACCTAGGTGGATATTTGTGGCCACCCACCTATTCCAACTAGCTCCTCGTGTCCGTTTTTGATTCAAAACGTCTTTATGTACTGCTTTATAATTGTGAGTTCTACACTTCTGGGGCTTTATGAAGCCTCCCACATTCTCTAGGTGGATATGGGCGGCCTCTCTCCTAATCCAACTGGCTTATTTTGTATGTCCTCATGTCAGCACATATTGTTGTAATTCCAGGGTTGTTTTGGGTCCCTAAACGTTGTTTTCTCGACTTGCCAAAGTCAAACTATAGACGTAGTCAAAGTTTGACAATAGAATGTGTAGTTCTCTGAAAGACCTTTCCAATGGGCTATCACGCGCCTAAAACGGAGGTCGTATGCAAAATTTACGACCCTAGGAAGTTGAGGTACCAAATTACACCAACTTACCCATAGGCCCCACATGAATTTTGGCGTTTCACCTTCTAGGGTTAGGTTTTTGGATGTCTAGGGTTTTGGCATTCATGAGTAATATGAAAAGGGCCTCTAGAGCCTCATTGGAATCCATTCTGCTCAGACAGATGCGCGTAGCATCCACATCTCTTCTCAGAGATACCTACCACCATTCGAACAAGTGTCAGTTATGCAATTTTACAGTTTCAGCCTATTTCATTATTTAATAGAAGATATTGTTCATTGGATATTTGTGTTATTCTTCCTATCTCTGTGTTTATTGTATTCAGTTTGTTAATCATTTCATTCTGCTCCTAAATCTGGATCAGTGGTATCAAAGCGGTCTGCTCTTCATTTATTTTTCTTCGTGCATGTACCTAACGAGGGCTGGGTACAAGAAGTTGGGACTCGAACCAATCGATCCATTACCAAATTGGTTGCGTTGAGCCCGACAACAACCCATGGGAGACGAAAAGAAAGATGATGGAGGAGGATATCCTATTAAAATGTTGCTCGAGGAAGCCCTTGTGCAACAAAGGAACGAAATGATGGACAACTTCACGGAGATCCTTTAACGTTTTCCCATGGGAGAAGCATCTTCATCAGACGACCATGAAACCCCCTTCAAGGTACAAGTAAATTTTGATATTCCATTATTCGAAGGGCTGATAGATGCAGATGTTGTAGATAAATGGTTGAATCTATTCGAAGGATATTTTTCGGTCCACAATTTTTCCGATCGGGAAAAGATCACTTTTGCACTCCTCAAGGTCGTTCCCCATGTTAAATACTGGTGGGATACTTACTCTGAGAAAAGGGCCATGGAGGAATCTGCAATTTTTGTGGTGGCACCTACATGGGATTCCTTCCGGGATGCCATTAAAGAACAACACTAACCCGTTGGAAGCTACGAGGACCAGTACACCAAATGGACCACCCTACGTCAAGAAAGGTACCAGACTTCACCAATATTTTCCATACCCTACGCACCAAATTGGGTATCAAATATTTTGAGCGTCATGCTCAAATACCGCCGCTATTTGCATATATACATTCAAATAGAAATGGAGTTTCTGGACATCGCCTCATTGGGCACGACTTATAGATATGTTGTCAAGATCGAGCATAAATGGTGAGAGTTTGGATCTTCCAACCCCTCACAGCCGAAGCAGGGAAAAGGAAACCTCAACCCACACAGTAGGGGACCGAGTCGAGATAGTCTCCCTCAGGACAATTCATCCAAGTCGCAACACAAGAAGGGAAACGAGAATGTGAAGAAGGACACGAGAAAATGGTGTGAGTACCATAAAATTCCTTGGCACAACACTGATGAATGCCACTCCAAGTAGTCTCTCATGGTTGAGATGAAGGCTTTCGAGCCAGAGGTCGATGCTGATTCTGAGTCAAATCTTGAAGGAGGGAAGCTGATTATCGATGTTGAACCCAGTGCCATAGTCGCTACCACCAAAGTCTGGCCAAGCGAACCAGAAGAACCAAAGGAAGGGAAATGCCTCTTTCACTCGCAGATGTGGGTCAAGGGGGATCTGATTCATTTCATTGTCGACAATGGTAGTCAGAAGAACCTGATTTCAGAAGAGGTCATCAAGCGGCTAAACCTTCCAACAACATCGCACCCGCAACCCTACACCATCGATTAGCTTCATCAAGGAAGAGATCTTCATGTCAACCAACAATGTTGTCTGCCCTATGGCATGAAGCCTTTCAAAGATGAGGTACTTTGTGATATTTATCCCCTTGAAGTTTGTGATGTTCTTTTAGGACAACCATATTTGTGGAAGTGTCATGTTGTGTATGAGTCTATACCCTGCAGTGTTATTATTACTTTGGGTAGACAATTGTACAGGATCCCAGAGGTGGCACCGCCTATTGCTATTTATTTAATCTCTGCTAAGCAATGCAGTAAGGTCATTTCACAGACCGGGAAGTTCGTCTTCTTTTTGATCTGTGCTCATAGTAAGCAGAAGGTCATTTCCACATCCATGGCCTCTACACAATGCCTCTCTTTGCAGCAGAAGAAAGTGGACGTGATCGTGGAAGAATACAGAGACATCTTCGTCTCACCTAGAGGGGTACCGACACACTTCCAAGTCAAGCATCCAATTGATCTGACCCCCGATGCACCTCTACCTAATGGACCAGTCTATCGGTGCTCACTAATGGAGAATGACGAAATCATGCATCATATCCAAGAGCTTCTTCAAAAGGGGCACATCAGACCCAGATCCTTCCCTTGAGGAAGCCCGATTGTACTGGTGTAGAAGAAGGACGGGACTTGGCGACTCTGCATTGATTATAAAGCCTTAAACAAAATAACAGTAAGGAACTGCTACCCCGTTCCCAAGATTGATGACCTTCTTGACCAACTCAAGGGGGCAAATTTCTTAAGAAAGATTGACCTGAAGTCTAGCTACCACTAGGTTCCCATCAAACCAACTGATGTCTGGAAGACAACCTTCAAGTCTAAAGAAGGTCTCTACGAATGGCTAGTCATGCCCTTTGGCTTAGCCAATGCACCAACCACTTTCATCTAGTTTATGGATGATGTATTGAGACCCTTCACCAACTCCTTTGTGGTAGTATATTTGGATGACATCCTCATCTTCAGCAGAACGTGGGAGGAGCACATGTGGCATGTTCAACATGTTTTGAGCACTCTACGGTAGCACAAGCTTTATGCCAACTTGGAAAAATGCTCTTTTGGCATGAACAGGGTCTAATATATGGGCTACATTATTGATGAGCATGGGGTACATGTTGATCCATCTAAGATCCAAGTCATCCATGACTGGCCAGCCCCGACCACACTGACCGAGCTTCAGAGATTCTTGGGACTCGCCAATTTTTACCGACGATTTGTGTTGGGATTCTCCCATATTGCATGGGCCCTCAACCAGGAGACCAAGCATGGTGGTAGGGATAAGTTTGTGTGGGGTATGGAGCAACAACAAGCCTTCAAAGATCTGAAACATCATTTGTGGTTAGCTCCAATACTCTCCTTTTCCGATCTGCAACAACCATTCGAAATTGAGACTGATGCATCTGACTATGTTGTGGGCATAGTTCTAACTCAACACGTGCATATGGTGGCATACCATAGTGAGACACTCTCTGATATTTTTTGGAAATAACCCACCTATGATAAGGAAATGTATTCCATTGTACAAGCATGTCGTCAATGGAAACAATAAATTTTGGGGACGGAGATGATCATACACACTGATCACAAGCCTCTGCAGTTCATACAAACACGGGGGAAATTGCAAAATGATCGCCATCAGAAGTGGTCCACCTACCTGCAAAAGTTCCATATCAACATCAAGTATAAGAAAGGTATCTCCAATCGTGTCATTGACTACCTCAGTCGCCCTCCTGTGGCTGCACTTACCACTGTGCTCCATTCCTATGGACATGAAATATCAGAGTGGCCCCAACTTTACCAACAAGATTCAGACTTCGCCACCATGTATCATCTCTTGGGTACATGTGCCATTGTCACTTATTTTTACATTCAGGACATAATCTTATGCCACCTGGGCCATCTCTGTGTTCCTACAAGCGAGCATGCAAAGCTGATTTGGGAAGCCCACTACAGTCGGGTGGCAGGACATTTGGGTGTAGAGAAAATTGTCGTCATTCTTCAGAAACATTTTTATTGGCCAAAACTTTGACATGATGTCAGCAAGTATATCAAATATTGCACTGCTTACACCATTTCCAAGCTATCCATCAAGAAGCAAGGCTTATACACCCCTCTTCCTATTCTTGAGAATCCATGGGAATCCATCTCCATGGATTACATGTCTAGTTTTTCATCCACCAAGCACGAAATTGACTGTGTGTTTGTGTTCGTTGATCGGTTTTCGAAGATGGCCATCCTCACAGCCAGTAAGAAGAATGTCACAGTGGCAGATATTTCCAAGCTCTTCTTCAAATGAGATTGGGTTCACTTTGCGATACCACAGACCGTCATCTCCGACCAAGACAACAGGTTCCTCAACACCTTTTGGTCGAGTCTCGGTCTCTGTTGGATACCAAGCTCACAAAATCCACTTCTTTCCACCCCCAAATCGATGGTCAAACTGAGTTCGTCAATCGGATGATTGTGCATATCCTGCGCATGTACAATTCTAAGCATCCGCGTATATGGGACGAGAGTCTCCCATATGTCCAACATAGTTACAACATGGCTCTGCATAGTTCCACCAACCATTTCCCATTTCAGGTGGGTCTGGGATTCTAACCCTTGGGACCTATTGACGTTGAACTTCCTCTTGCCACAACACAAACAGACTCTTCCCATGATCAGTCTGCGATCGACAAAGCCACCAGATTCATTGAGCAGATTCAACACATCCGCCAACATGTCCAGGAGATTTTGTAGAAATCCAATGCTAAGTACAAGCAGTGCCATGATAAACACAGGGTACCATGCCAGTTTCAGGTTGGTGACAAATTTTGGTTACATTTGCAGAAGGAGTGTCTCACCAGACCCCATCGGAAGCTTCACCCACTTCGTTATGGGCCTTACACTATCACCAAGGCTGTGGGTAGCAATGTTTTTGAGCTCAACACTCCACCCATCCTTGTTTTACATCCAATATTCAATGTGGACCTCCTTCGGCCATATTTTCCACCATTATTAGACACCTCTGAGATCGTCGAACAATTGACACCAACAGAGCTCAACCATGATTGCATGGAACAAGCATCCACCGATCAGATAGTGGACACATAGGTCAAGGGCACTCACCAACAACGGATCCAACTTTATCGATTTGTCAAGGTAGGACAACTCCTACACCAAGGCAAGTGGCTCACCTGAGGCCAAATCTAACAAAAGTTACCTCACCTGATGGGGGAACTCAATGCAATGGAGACCATTGCTTCCTAAGGGGGGAGGATTGATCCAGGTGGATATTGGTGGCCACTCACCTATTCCAACTGGCTCCTTGTGTCCATTTTTTATTCAACACATCTTTTTGTACTACTTTATAATTGTGAGTTCTACACTTATGGGGTTGTCTGAAGCCTCCCACATTCTCTAGGTGGATACAGGTGGCCTCTCTCCTAATCCAACTGGCTTATTTTGTATTTTTTCATGCCACCACATATTTTTGTACTTCCAGGGTTGTTTTGGGGCCCTAAACGTTGTTTTCTTGACTCACCACAGTCAGACTGTAGACAGATTCAGAGTCTAATGACGGAATGTGTAGTTCTTTGAAAGACATTTCCAACAGGTTATCATGCGCCTAAAACAGAGGTCGTATGCAAACGTTACGACCTTAGGAAGTTGAGGTACCAAATCACACCAACTTACCCATAGGGTCCACATGAATTTTGGTATTTCACCTTCTAGGGTTATGTTTTTGGATGTCTAGGGTTTTGGCATTCATGAGTAATATGAAAAGGGCCTTTGGAGCCTCATTGGGATCCATTCTGCTCAGACGGATGCGCCATATTCATACTATATACAAAGTCAAATTCTAATGATAGACTGTGTATTTCTCTGAAAGACCTTTCCAATGGGCTATCACGTGCCTAAAACAGAGGTTGCATGCAAAATTTACGACCCTAGGAAGTTTAGGTACCAAATTACACCAACTTACCCATAGGGACCATATGACTTTTGGCGTTTCACCTTCTAGGGTTAGGTTTTTGGATGTCTAGGGTTTTGGCATTCATGAGACATATGAAAAGGGCATATGGAGCCTCATTGTAATCCATTCTACTCAGACGGATGCACGTAGAAGCCACATCTCTTCTCAGAGATAGCTACCACCATTCAAGCAAGTTTCAGTTCTACAGTTTTACAGTTTCAACCTATTTCATTATTTAATAGAAGATATTGTTCACTGGATATTTGTGTTATTCTTCCTATCTCTGTGATTATTGTATTTAGTCTTTTAATTAGTTCGTTCCGCTCCTAAATCCAGATTAGACCCCCTTGCACATCCTTTGTTGGGTGTTAGACTGACCAAGTACAAATCCATTATCTCAAAAAAAAAAAACTCAAAATTTAAATAGTAGTAAAATAAAGAAAAATATTGTATTTGAGTGAGATTTTTTCCTAAATCAGAAGTCAAGGGACATGTTCTCTTACCGTTGGTGGATACCCCCTTGCACATCCCTCTTTGGGTGTTATACTGATCAAGTACAAATCCATGATCTCAAAAAACAAACCCCTCAAAACATAAATAGTACTAATATCCAAAACAAGATTGCATTTGAGTGAGATTTGTTCCTAACTCGGAAGTCAAGGGACATGTTCTCTTACCATTGGTGGAGACAGTCAAGGGACATGTTCTCTTACCATTGGTGGAGACCCCCTTGCACATCCCTTGTTGGGTGTTAGAATTACCAAGAACAAATCCATGATCTGTAACATGCCCTCTATTACGCCTAAGAAAAGTTGAAGCACAAAAGGTAATTTTTCTTTTTTGCATTAAGAAGATAACATCAACACATGATCACAACAATGCCTAATCACAACATCAAAGTAAAAGAAGTGCCATCTACCATCATGGAAATAAGAAGACGCATTCAACGTGTCATCAATGAATGATTTTCCATTATAAATATAATATCGTGTAGTAGATTACACATCATAGTCAAGGTTGAAAACAATTTACAACAAATATTCAATCGATAAAGAATGTAGACTGACCGCCCATCCTACCCTCAAAGATTAGGAACTCTAGGACACATAAGTAATGCTCAATCCTAGGTTCCAATTGATTTAAACCATTTAAGTTCTCAGGGATGGCTAGAATCGCTTAGGAACAGGGAGGTGTCTACATACCACTATCACAATCAATCCCAAGCAACTAGATAAATCAACATCATCTACGATAACCCTATTTAACAATCCATCAATCCCAATTCACAATCAAACATGTATACATTAGAGTAATAATTCACATAACTCATCATATATATCATATCAATTTTCAATTTGTGCAAGAAGTCTAATGTCTACAAAAATCATTCATTACATCAATTTTAATGCGTGAAAGAAGTATATTGTCTAAAACAATCATTTGTCACATTATAATTTACTGTGCGGAAGTCTAATGTCTACAACAATCATTCATCACATTAAAATCCATTGTGCGCGAGTGTAAAACAACTCTAGAACAATCACAAGTAAACTTAATTAAAAGCGCAATAATCTAAACCCTAAACATTTATTCATTAACATTAACCCAAGGCACGAGACAATCTAAATACTTAACCATCTATACATCAATGTTATGACGTAACACAAAGAATAATCATCCATTCAAATTTCATGGCACTAAAGTAATTATCAATTCTATTGTTCAAGGCGCAAGGTAACCCTATCACATAACCATTCATACATCATATTTACTTCATTTTCAACACATCTACTTAGACAAACCCTAAAATCTTGTGCAACATAAGTATTAAGAACTATCATTCCTGCATATAATGAACTACATCTATTTGGTACAACTCATATTCAACGTTTTTCAATACAATGAAACATTAAATAGTACACTATTATTATATCACCACGATCCTTCATGTATACATTAAATTACAAACGGTTTGGTGCAACTCATCTTTAGGGTTAATTCAATTACATTAGGACATTAAACACATTGAGTCATTAAATAGTGCACATAATATTCTATAGCACCCATATATTCAACAGTTAATAAAACATTAATAAACACAAAATATAATAAACTATATACATCCGAATCCATTACACCACCGACAAATTACATGGCATAAAAAGGGAAAGGCGCAACCACCAATAAGGAAACATAGTCCTTCCTTAAGGAGTCTAGCAAAGATTATAAGTAAAATGAACGCAGAGATAGGCATAAAAATCGTTGAGCAATAAGGAACAAAATCGCTAAGTAAAAGAGGATAAAATCACTGAGTACAACGCTGAGCATAAATTTAGTAATTTTGAGTGTGAGAATCTGAGCTTCAGTCTAAGCATAAAATTAGCAATTCCGAGTATAAAAAATGTTGCGTAAAAAGGGTAAAATCGTCAGGATAAGAAGAAGAAAACGCAAAGAATAATGGGAATCCATGAAGCTAAACTGACACAATACTGAAGAGAATAAATGACAATACACATGAAGAGAATAAATGAGAATCCACAAAATGCAGAGAATAAACTGACACAGATAATAAATGAGAATAAACTAATCGCAGAGGATAAACTAACGTAGATAATAAATGAGAATAAACTAACAACGAGAATAAACTAACGCACATAATAAATGATAATCCACAAACGCAGAGAATACATGAAGATAATATATGAGAATCCACAAAATGCAGGGTCAACTGACACAAAAAAATGCAGAGTTTTGGGGTTGCTTCGGGTGGGTTTCCTCCACAAAAATGCAAAGGTAAACTGACACAAAATTGTGCAGAGATATGAGGTCGACTCCGGTGGTTTTCTTCCATGAAAATGCAAGGATACTCTAGCACACAAATGCGCAGAGATATTGGTTGATTCTGGTGGGTTTCTTCCATGAAAATACAAGGATACTCTAGCACAAAAAACGTAGAGATTTGTGGTCAATCTGGTGGGTGTAACACCCATGTTTCCCCCAAATTTTAATTAATCATTAATTAGGATTATCATGCTATGGCATGAGAACATTGTAAATGTATCATTGTTTAATTGCCAATAACTGACTGTGGGGGTGAAGCCTTGAAAGTACTAGCCATGATATCACTAGAGGAAATAATGTGAGAATGATAAGAGAACAGTTAATAAGAAAAGGACCGGTGGTTGAACCATCAACTACCCCATGAATGGAAGCATGATCTAGTTGCAAAAGGTTAGCTCGAATTACCACAAGGTGTTGCAGACCCAGACTGACCCAAGTTTCCTTCTGACATAAGGAATAGGATAGGAGGGATGTGCATGCAAGGCACGCCAGAGAATAAAAAGAAGAGTGGATAATGCGAGGAACTCACCACCAGAGCACGAGCCGAAGGCCACGAGCTCAATGCGGAGAAATCATTTGAAAAATCTCGTTGAGGCCATGATGGAGAGGGAGATCTCTCAGAGTATGCAGAGAACGAGACCTGAGCAAAAGGCTGCGAGCTTGATGTTGAGGAAGCATCTGATAAACCTCGTAGAAGATGTGAAAGAGAAAGGATCGATGAGAATTGACATAAATTCCCTAGTGAAATCATGGCTTGGCACGGGGGTGGCCAAAGTTATAAGAATGAATGCCTTTGAGCCTATGGTTGGGTGGAAGGATGAACACCCACAGTCAGTTAGTTGGCTGCAACCTGTAATAGATAAGTATTATCATATCCTGTGTATTTAAGCAATAACTGTGAATTAAAGTTGGATATCCTATGAATGTTGTAGGGATGTGCATATTTTCTCAATGGTTATACCGTATCCCTCTAATTCTTCCTAAATGTATATTTAAGAAAATAAGGAATTCTCTAACTTGTACATGTAAACGCCTGAGCCCCGTGGTGGCTCAAGTTAAATTAAATGAACTGTGAATTTGTTGACCTTGGGGCATAGCCTCACGTGTGCATGCAAACACTCCTAGTTGTTCTGAAGGAAGGAGTCGATTAATCTCAGGAGAGGTAGTGCATGTATGTATAGAGTCTCTGCGAGGTGGGTAGAGAACGAGAACCCCCTTTAATTCTAGAGTTGATAAATGAGCACAAGGGGTGCGCGAAGGATTTCTCTAAGTGTTAAGTTAAGGAGAATTAGCACAAAGTACCTAAGTACTTAAGGAGATGACAAAGCTCAAGTAGGATAGCGAGATTTAAGTCCCGAAAGGAGATATCCTTTCGCTTGGAAGATGAATGGATGAGATTAGTTTGGGATAAGCCTAAGTTCTTCACGATCATCGGATCTGGAGAAAGAACGCATGTGTTAACCCTTAGAACCCTTCAGACTTCATGGGTTCGACGAATCGAGCATATTCTCCGTATGGGAGAAGAATTCCCCCAAAGTCTTGAAGTTAATCTGGGCCATAGATCTGAGGATGCTAGGGGACTATCCCGACCATCGGATTTACGATATAGTCAGCCTAACGTTGACCACTTCGGGAGGACAGAGGTTTGGTAACACCAAAATCACCAAATTCTCAAAGTTAATGTGGACCGTGGATCTAAGGATCATTCGGGATCCCTCACGACCGTTCGATCGAGGGGACATGTGTATTACATGGAGTTCATGTCAGGGCCCATGTGTCGAGTGATGACATTTCCATGTGTCCCTCTTGGAGTGGCACACACTAGGACCCAAGGGACCCTTGAACGGAAGTTACGAGCCATAGATATTTGGGGTCACGTAGATACACTCGGACCGTCAGATTGAGGTTGTGGTCAGCTCAACATTGATCGAATCAGGGAGAAAAGAGGATTTTGCATTGCAAAACTCCCGAAGAGCTGGTAGCCGAAGCGAATCTAAGTCATCCAAGCTAAGTGGACATGTGTCGTCAGATACTACAATCCAGAGAGAAGTCACTTTGGGAGAATCGAAGTGTGAAGGCACAAGGATTTCCAAAGGTCGGAGTCCCGAAGTCATCCCATTTTTCCATTGGAAGGGGCACATGGAAAAAGATCTTCCATTTTGGAGGAATGCTACTTCGGAAGAAAAGGGAGTGTGTTGAAAAAGAACTCCTGAAGGCTAGAGAGTCAGAGTTCCTTTGAACCATCCATTGGAATAAAAAACATGGTGCTAGATCTATAACTCCAGGTACTGAGCACTTCGGAGGAAAGAGAGAAGCATTGACTGCAAGTCGCCCGAAGTGGGGAAAAGGACATATATCGACCATTGATTGGGGAAAACATGTGGTGTTCGATCTGTAACTCCGAGTATAAAGTACTTCGGAGGAAGAAGGGTTTGGATTGTTCTAAACTATTGAATGTCGAAGTCTCGAAGTATGATCACAAGGGATGCATGGTGCTCGATCTGTAACTCTGGGTATAGATTACTTCAGAGGAAAAATGGTTTGGAGTGTTTGAAATTCTCGAACGCCAAAGTCCCGAAGTAGATCATAACCATTGATCACGAGGGATGTGTGGCGCTCGATATGTAACTATGGGTATGGAGTACTTTGGGGAGAAAATCCTTTGGAGCGTTCGAAACTACTGAACATCGAAGTCTCGAAGTCAATCAGGGCTGTCAAAATCTTTAAGGACACGCGGCGTAGGATTGTGAACTTCAGATATTTTTCACTCTGAAGGATTCACGCAGTGGTTGTATTGGCGCCTATTTTCATGGCATCTGGTCATAGCTCACGGTCATATGCTAGTATATATGTATGGAAGAAACTGAAGAACTTGGGAGAGTCTACCTTCCAACTCTGAGCTCGGTTCGGAGTATGGAGACCATGACTGGAAAGCTTTGGAAGAGCAGAATGGGATAGAAACCCCAAATGGGGGTTTTGATTCTCCTAAGAAGAGATAAATTTTGACAGCCCACCATGGGTGTGTTACAAATTGGTATCAGAGCATGACAACAACACTTGGCTTACTTGGGATCATGCACGAGTCGTATGAAAATATTTATGGAGGACTTTAAGGCTCAACACCCTATCTTACCACATTCCTAAGAGGCTTAGAAAACCTCTACTGAAGAGAGGAATGAGATCCTTTATTGTTGATAGAGGTTTTGGAAATTGGCATTGTATGTTGCTAATGTTCCCAAATAAACAAGTTGACTTCACTGTGAAATTGTACGTGCTATTGTACAGTCATAAGATTTGGTTACCAAGGCTAATATGAGCCTGTGGAGAATATTACTGCCAAACATAAATCATTTGCATAAGTTCCTTGAGTAGAAGGATGCAAATTTAAAATACAAATGGGATTTTAACCAACGAGATTGAATCATGCTAAGTCAGTGACAAAGGAAGCCTAACATTTCTTTGAGAAATGATAGCTGATTCTACATGAGTGGGATTATGTTGATGGACACTAATAATAAGACTTGGATGTGAACAGATGGAAAGGATCTATAAAAATAATAACTACTGATTTAATGAAGGGTTAAACCTTGTATATGTGTATAATCCCTCACAATCAGAAGAATGAGTCTGGTCACCATTCCCTGAAAAGGGAGAGCATGCACAACTCTCGGGTTTCAAAGTGGGCTGAGAAACGAATTTTGTTTCTGGGTACAAGAATTGTTGGACAAGGTTTTTCTAATTAAGCTAATAAACATAGCTGTAGAAATATAGAGTGATTGAGTGAGAAATCAAAACAACCTCCCTTTCTTGGTGGATAGGAAACTAATCTTCCAGAGTTCTTGTGGGAGGAGGAGAGTGGCCTTCGTCCTTGACTGTGTTGAACAGAAGGAAGAATTATAAGTGTAATGGTCAAGACTGATCTTGACCTAAAGATACTCTGGATTTCTGAATTAGGATACTTAGTAAGTAACATAATTCGAAATTGCATTTGGGATCTAAGGGAATAGTCCAAATGGTATTAGACATTAAATTGTTAAAATTAAGATAAAATGGTTGACAAAATGTTGATCATGAATGTGGTAAAGGAAGTGTTGGGGCACTTCTAGAAGCCAATGGGCCAGATTGACATCTAGTGGTGGAGGGTAGCCATATAGATATAGTTGGAAGCTAAATTGGCTGATTATGTTAACTTGGGAATGGTTATAATTTCCTATATTGTATTTATAAGTTGGGTAATGTTCCAAGGAGTTTGAGGCAAGAGTGTTTTCTTGCTAGTTGTTATTGTATAAAATGGGAACCTAGTTATGACTATGTATGATTCAACTTCCATGTGGATGTCGTGTGAATGATGGAAATCTCTCAACTGAGAGGGAAACTCAGTGTTGAGTATCCCTATGAGCCTTGTCATAAGGATGGAAGCAATATCCTTGGAGGAGGATCTAGAAGTCTGAGATTCCCACATGCATGCATGACATGGAAAGGGTGCAAGCAATGAGCTTGCATGATGAATGTTTGGTTAGGTTTGTGAGTGTTTATGCTTGAGTACATATATTTAATGTATTGTGATGCTTCTTCATATGAATCCTGATAGTAATACTAGTTAGGTATGAATGATATTAAATATGAAAGTGATGCATATGTATGATGTAAGGATATATGTATACTAAAGGCACAATATGGCTGCCTTGATGAGTGATATGTAAGGCAAGAATTGCAGTTTCCAAGATTAAGTGAATACCATAGATGCATGGTCGACTCCATTTTTTAAAGAGTCATGAAAGTTATGTTTTGAATGATAGCTTAAGGGGAATGCACTCCATTCCCTTAGGAAAGACAAGTATAAATAAATCAAAGAGTAAATGAGAAAGGATGATCTGTGTCAGGATAAGAGGAAAATGATTATGCCTTGACGATCACATAAGAATGAGTTTGAACAATCATGAGTTGACTAATTTTAGAATAGAGATGTATGTAGGCTGTGAGATATACCCATGGAAGGTACACACAGACTTTTGATTATGCATATGGTTAAGTACATCATGGATGTAAGTTAAAAAAACAAGAATATGTATGGATACATAATTTGGGTGCACGACAAAGATGCATGTTTATATTCCTTATGGAATATTTGGTAAACAACTAAAGATAACTCAAGGCTGAGGCCATCATAGATAGTGATAGACGTGCAATAAGGAATTTGTGTGCTGAGGGAGTTCCCTGTGGAAGAAATGTGTGAAAAATCTGTCAGGAGGTCAAAGTCACAACCTTAATAACTGCTGAGAAAATAAGCAATGAGATACAAGCTTATATATATAAGAATCCTGGATTACATTTTGAAAGAATCATGTAATGAATAGAATACTAATGAATGAATAAATGAGTATGGTTGATTGAATAGGCTTGGTTGAAGCCATGTTATGAAAAGGCAGTTGTATGCCTTGGATACCCAAGTAGAGTATGATTCAGGAAGAAAACCCTGATCGAATCAGGATACTCAAGAACCTGACAGAGGAGATGAATGTGAGTCGCTCATCAGAGGAAAGACCAATCACAGTCATCAAATCAACTTCACTATCCACTAGAGTTAATGGATCAAACACCAGTCATTCAATGAGATCGATGGTTGGGAATCATTGCAGAGCGCGAAGGTGAAATTAATGGACATGCTAGTGCACGACCCGCAATCAACCAATGCCATTGATCTCGTCGCGGTGGAAGATCAATGACCGTGATTAAAAGAGTTGAGAAAGAACTTTTCAAATTGCAGAGATTGAACTCTCTGATAAAGAGCGAGCATATTGGGATTCTGCAATCACTATGAACTGTTGATCTGTGAACGATTGATGAGAGAACCTGGAAGGAACCCACACGTTAATGTCGCATAAAACTCATACTATGATTGGGTTTTGTGGTTGAATTTAGCACCTCGAAGCTCTGTATCAACCTAAATTCTTAGTCAAACACTTGTGTTGGAATTATTCTTATCTAGAAATTGTGTGGTTAAAATCGATCGAGGGCTAATATTGTTGGCCCACGATCATTGCAGAGATTACATATGCACACAGGTTAACGTCGATATTTGTACCCGTAATTTAAATTCAATATAGCGTTGTTTTGAGTTTGGGATCCGATTGTAGATTGGATGGCCCGTATTCATTGCAGATATCAGAAGGAGAATTAAACCACGAGCTAGTTGAGGTTCCGCAATCCCTTGCAGTCGTTGGATCTGGGGGAAAACAGATCTACACCGTCGATTTGCAGACAAGGGGTTTAGCCAGGATTGGACATCAGAGCCAAAAGGATAGTGCTTGAAAATAATAGAGTTGAGGTCACAACTCTCGGTCGCATGGAGAGAAAACAGAGTTCCTTTGGGCCAGTCAAGGAAGATAGAGTTTAACACTCTGCGTTAGAATGTGGTCGCAAGGACTAGTTATATGGTAATGAAGGTGCTCATAGCTAGCATATTGCATGGAATTGCTTCGAGGAAGTGAATGTTTTCATGAAAGGAAGAAAATGAACCTTCCATTGAGGAAGGAGGACCTTTCAAAAATTTTACTTACATTGTATGGATGTCAAAGGAAAGAAAATTTGGGTGACCATGAGTGCAGGCACCTTGGTTACTAATGAAGGAAGAATGCTTGGGAGAATTCAAGAGAAACATTTAGTTTCATTTGCGTTGATTTGGAGTTGTGATTAGCTTGTAGCAGGAAACATAGTCCTGTTGTAAGAGTGAACGAGGAGGAATAAGTCATATGGTGAAGAGGTTGGTTAAACTCCAACATACCATAGCAGGGTGCTTGTAACCAAGTGCGTAAACTTGAATATCAATGCGAAGGTGCATTGGGTATGAATTTGGCCATGAACATTGGTACATTGATTAAAGTAATTTAATATTTGAATTGCACTTGGAAAATTTATTATCTTGACAGGATGCTTACATACACTGAATAGATGAAAATGACTTGGACTGTCAGTATGCATCGTATGAAAATATAGTGTGCATGAAAACTAACAATTTGTTTGGCTGAGGAAAGTTGACTTGTAGGAAGAAAGAGTCTTGGATATGGCAATGTGGTAAACCCATAAGGAAGACTGATTTCCTGCTGAGCTAAAATTCCATGGGGAGGGAAGTCCCATGCTTGTGAATCCAGTTCTGTGTGAAACAGATATGAAAATAAATGAAGAAAATGGAAAATATGTGGGTGAGAGATTTGCAATAAAATTATGAAATTTAGAATTGTGATGATGTCTCATGAATTATGTATACCTGTGATATAGGTAAGAAGAAAAGATCTTTCCAGAAAGGATGAATGAAGTCTATCTAGTTGAAAAGCATGAAGGAGGCCACTGCTGAGCCATGAGAACCCCGTGGTAATCCATGATTGCCTGGAATATGTTGTGTTGAGGTAACACAAGTCGGAGGGACGCCTTGACTATAAGGCTTGATAAAGTATTTGGGATTCTTCCTGTGCGAGAAAACCTTGGTAAGGCAAGATGGATCACCCGAGGAACTGTATAACAACGAAGGGGATGTCTGAGCCTGGGCCTGGATGCTGAGTGACCGTAAGGAAGATGAGACTTTGATAGTTCTTGTAAACTATTGATCGAGATCATGCACACAATGGGTATGTCAAGAAAAACAACGAGCCTGGATAACAAGACATCCATGTGGATACAAATGCACAAACTGCGCAGATAAGCATTGTGCTAGATTATGAAATTTTCCTAGAAATTTTATGCAACAATAAAATGTTTTCGCATGAGACTATGATTAATGTGCTTGTTGTCCAAGAATTATTGAAGGAAGGTGACAAAGATTAAGAGTCTGAAAAAAGGACATGACCAAGGAAGAAAGTCAAGACTTCTGAAGTAGCTGAATGAGAAAGGCATGACAAGTGTTACTGAGAAAGAACATCGAGGATAGTGTTCCTTTTAAAGGGGGGGGATTATAACACCCTTGTTTCCCCCAACTTGTAATTAATCATTAATTAGGATTACCATGCTATGGAATGGAAACATTGTAAATGTATCATTGTTTAATTGCCAATAACTGACTGTGGGGGTGAAGCCTTGAAAGTACTAGCCATGATATCACTAGAGGAAACAACGTGAGAATGATAAGAGAACAATTAATAAGAAAAGGACCGGTGGTTGAACCATCAACTACCCCATGAATGGAAGAATGGTATAGCTATAGAAGGTTAGCCTGAAGTACCATAGGGTCCTGCAGACGCAGAGTAACCTTGGTTTCCTTATGACAGAAGGAACATGATAGGAGGGATGTGTGTGCAAGGCATGCCAGAGAATAAAAAGAAGAGTGCAGAATGCGAGGAACTCGCCAGTAGAGAACGAGTCGAAGGCCACGAGCTTGATGCAGATAAAGCATTTAAAAAGCCTCGTCCAGGCCGTGACGAAGAGGGATATCTCTTAGAGTATGTAGATAATGGGACTTGAGCGAAAGGTCGCAAGCTTGATGTTGAGGAAACATCTCATAAACCTCACAGAAGATGCGAAAGAGAAAGGATCGATGAGAATTGGCATAAATTTCCTGGTGATATCATGGCTTGGCACTGGGGTGACAAGAGTGCTAAGAATGAATTCCTCTGAGCCTATGGTTGGGTGGAAGGATGAACACCCATAGTTAGTTAGTTGTCTACAACTTGTAATAGATAAGTATTCTCATATCACGTGTATTTAAGCGGTAACTGTGAATTAAAGTTGGATATCCTATGAATGTCGTAGGGATGTGCATATTTTCTCAATGGTTATACCATATCCCTCTAATTCTTCCTAAATGTATATTTAAGAAAATAAGGAATTCTCTGACTTGTACATGTAAATTCCTAAGCCCCGTGGTGGCTCAAGTTAAAATAAATGAACTATTAATTTGTTGACCTTGGGGCATAGCCTCACGTGTGCATGCCGACACTCCCATTCGTTCTGAAGGAAGGAGTCGGTTAAGCTAAGGATATGTATTGCATGTATGTACAAAGTCTCTGAGAGGAGAGAAAATATCGAGAACCCACTTTAATTCTAGTGTTGATAAATGAGCGCAAGGGGTGCGCGAAGGATTTCTCTAAGTGTTAAGTTCAGGAGAATTAGCGCAAAATACCTAAGTACTTAAGGAGTTGACAAAGCTCAGGTAGGATAGCGAGATTTAAGCCCCAAAAGGAGAGATCATTTCATTTGGAAGAAGAATGGATGGGATTAGTTCAGGAGAAGGCGAAGTTCTTCATGATCATTGGATCTGGAGAAAGTACATGGGTGTTAACCCTTAGAACCCTTCGGACTTCGTGGGTCCGACAAATCGAGCATATTCATCGTACGGGAGGATAATTCCCCTGAAGTCTCGAAGTCCCAAATTTAATCTGGGCCTTAGATCTGAGGATGCTCGGGGACTATCCCGACTATCAGATTTATGATATAGTCAGCCTGACATTGACCACTTCGGGAGGACAGAGGTTTGGTAACACCAAAACCCCCGAAGTCCCGAAGTTAATGTGGACCATGGATCTAAGCATCCTTTGGGATCCCTCACGACTGTTCGATCGAGGGGACATTTGTATTACATCGAGTTCATGTGGGGGACCATGTGTCGAGTGACGACGTTGTCAGGTGTCCCTATCGGAGTGGCACACAATGGGACCCAAGGGACCCTTGAACATAAGTTACGAGCCATAGATCTCCGGGGTCACCTAGATACTCTCAGACCATCAGATTAAGGTTGTGGTCAGCCTGGTGTTGACTGAATCCAAGAGAAAAGAGAAGTTTGCATCACAAAACTCCTGAAGATCCAGGAGCCGAAGCAGATATGATTCATCCAAGCCAAAGGGTTAGGTGTCGTCAGATCCTGCACTTCAGAGAGAAGTCACTCCAGGAGAATCGAAGTGTGAAGGAACAAGTATTTCTGAAGTCTAGAGTCCCGAAGTCATCTCAACCATCTGTTGGAAGGGGCATGTGGAGGAAGGTGTACCATTTCGGAGGAATGTTACTCTGGAAGAAAAGGGAGTGTGTTGAACAAGAACTCCCGAAGGTCAGAGAGTCGGAGTTCATCTGAACCGTCCATTGGAATAAAACATGTGGCGCTCGATCTCTAACTCCAAGTACTGAGAACTTCAGAGGAAAGAGAGAAGCGTTGACTGCAAGTCGCCCGAAGCGGGGCAAATGACAGATATCGACCATTGATCAGGGAAAACACATGGCATTCAATCTGTAACTCTGGGTACAAATTACCTCAGAGGAAAAAGGGTTTGGAGTGTTCAAAACTCTCGAACGTCGAAGTCCCGAAGTAGATCATAGCCGTCGATCACAAGGTATGCATGGTGCTTGATCTGTAACTCCAGGTACATAATACTTCAGAGGAAAAATTGTTTAGATTGTTCGAAACTGTTGAACGTTGAAGTCTCGAAGTAGATCATAACTGTTGATCATGAGGGACGTGTGGCGCTCGATCTGTAACTCCATGTATAGAGTAATTTGGGGAGAAAAGACTTTGGAGCATTCAAAATTCCCGAACATCGAAGTCCCAAAGTCAATCAAGGTCATCAAGTTATCTGAGGACAAGCGACGTCGGATTGTGAACTTCGGAGGATTCACACGGTGGTTTTCTTGGCGCATGTTGTCTTGGTGTCTGGTCATATCTCGCAATCATATGCGAGTATAGATGGATGGAAGAACCCGAAGAACTTGGGAGAGGCTACCTGCTAGCTCTTAGCTCGGTTAGGAGCATGGAAACTGTGGCTGGAAAGCTCTGGAAGAGCATAATGGGATAGAAACCTCGAATGGGGGTTTCGATTATCCTAAGAAGAGTGAAATTTTGACGCCCCCAACATGGGTGTGTTACATTGGGTTTCTTCCATGGAAACACAAATATCATCTAGCACCTAAAAGCACAGAGATAAAGGAGAAGGTTTTTGGGTGTAAAGACAGAATGTGAAGAAAAGATACAATGAAAAAATATGCTTTCTAAAACCCCCACAAGTTGGGCACGTTTTAAACAAAAAAACACAGAGATATCATTAATAAACTGTTGAGGGACAATTACGAAAACGATGAGTGAAATGCATGTAAATGTTGAGGTAAAATGTGAATGTAATACCGAGAAAAAACGCAGAGATATGTTTAATAAATTGTTGAGGGAAGGATCAGTAAAAATGCAGAGATACATGTAATAAATTGTTGAGGGAAAGATCAATAAAAATGCAGAGATAAAGCATTTCCATCGCAGACTTCTTGAAGAATTCACTAGGGTAATAATAAAAAAAAACATAGAGCAAGGAAGGAAATGGCCCACTGAGAAAACAAATTGGTCAAGGTAAAATGGCGAGGAATAACACTCTTAGCCACTTGAAATTCGTCAAGGTAAAGAGCACTGGAAGGTTGCACCAGTCGTTGGAGACATCAAATTTTTTGGGAGACTTGCTACAAGAATCTTTCTACCAGGGCAGTGGGTTTCAAGGTCCAAAAACAAAATTTCAAAACATCCCATCATATCTTTTACTACAAAATCATCCACCCTAAATTTACAACACTATACAATAGAATTAAACTACATTTTAGTTTGAAGATTAATGAATTTCATCTCAGTTTAGGATTACCGTAATCGAAGGTGAAGAATCCGAAGTTGTTATTTCATGCTTGCACTCCCTCTTGCTAACCGTCGAGACTACACTGGTACCTCCCAGCCAACGCTAGGGGTACTCTTCTTCCCCCTTATACCCCTAAGCCACAAAGGGGACACACACAAACACAACCATAAATTTCCAGCTCTTAGCTCGCCACGGAAGGCAGAGCTACCACTCTATTTTTCCGAGCTGGGTATCCCAACTCTCACAAGTAAAACCAATCAAGGAAATTCTAGCAGCATAACTTTACCAATAAATCGTGTGATGCATCTTTCCTCTTTACCACTTGCTTTATAGGATTTTTCCTCATGACAGATTCCTCTTGCACATTTAATTCACTTTTTAATTAATTAATTTATAATTATTCCCCCTGTACACTTGTCACTCGTTTCCTTCATTGCACCAATAAATACACCATTTAATTTAATTAAATGTCAATTTCTCTCACCCCACCTAAAAGCTCTCCTAAAATCACTTCTAGTTGTCCCTTTATTCCCTCTATTTCTTTTTTAATGATGGACGCCTTTCTAAAACTTAGTTGTGTTTAATTTAGGAAATTTCTTTAGTTAGACTAGACTAGATAACTTTCTATGCTTCCACACTCTTTTTACATTTATTTCCTTTCTTATCTTAGTTTCCAATTTGACATTCTTTTGCACAAAATTATATAATTAAATCTTTAGATATAAATTTTCACTCTTTCAATTCCTAACTTGATTTTTCTTCATTCCCCACCATTTATTAAATTTATATTTAATTTTTAGTCTTCTTACCCACTTTATACTTAGGCTCAAAATTTTAAACTAGGCTTAGAATTTTTAAGGAGACTTTATAATTAATAAAAATTACCCAAATAAAAATTATTTTAAGTCCGACAATGTCAAAAAAAATTATTTTTTTCTAGGCACCTAGGTTCATTGACTCACCTTTATTAAAAATCGTGGCGTGCCCTTCAATACGCACTCCATGCTCCAAGGGTGCCACTCGCCTTTATTCAAGTTTTACTTATGTGACATGCCCTTCAAGACACACTACATGCTCCAAAGGTGCCACTTTCCTTTGAACAAGTTTGGTAGTTTTCCAACCCTTGGAGTTAATACTCCACTAGGAAACCTTGTGAGAGACTAAGGGCCTCTAAGGAATAAGGCCCCTTCCTTATTGCACGCCCCTTAGAATCTTCACGAGCGACTATCTCAGTTCTCCCTCACGACATCGTGGATCTCTCGAACTTGGTAATCGTTAACCTACAATTCGAGCCACGACGGGAGTGATAGTAGGTTGTGGCAAGGTTGTTACCACAACTCTCCCTCAATATCTGGTTGTTGTGCATGGCCCCTTTACTCCTTATGTGAGTCTGATTAGAAATCAATCATTATCCTGCATCCATCAATGAAACACTATCAACGATCCATAATGATATCAAAATATACCCGATCATATGTCACATATGCATAATTAGAAATACCCAAACCATATACATTCCACTCCTTGACTTGATCCAGAGTCCAAGGAGATCCATTGATGCCATCAACATCCTCAATCTATCAAGTGTCCTTCACACTTAGGAGATCCTGTCAATAGCATATGTCTATACATAGATATAAAATAACATAACATCATAATCTAACATCATCATCATCAGAATCAATAAGCGAAAAGACAACCATATACTAAAACCGTATCACTTGCATGCAAGTTTCCTTAAAGAATAAGTCAAAGCATGTGTGTGCAAGAGTGGGATGTTACATGATCTCAAAAAACAAACCCCTCAAAATATAAATAGTACTAATATAAAAAAGATTATTGTATTTGAGTAAGATTTGTTCCTAACTCAAAAGTAAAGGGACATGTGCTCTTACCGTTGGTGGACACCCCCTTGCACATCCCTCGTTGGGTCTTAGTGATCCAAGAGCATCTCCACACATGGAAGGAACTTTACTTTGTTCACCAAGTTGATTTGAAGTTGGTGACAAAGTGGTGAAAATGGTGAATTTATTCTTTTATGAGTTTCATAATCTCACGCATTTTTATTAATGCTTTGTGAGATAAGTCTCATGCATTTATCATTTTATTTGATTAATTCTTTGTGAGATTCTCATGCATTTTATCATGCTTTAAATGAGCATTTGAAAAACTCATGCATTTAATTCTTTTTGTAAAATGATTAATACTTGTGAGGGAAATTAGACTCACAAATTTTTCATTAAAATTGTAATTATGGAAATTGGTTTTTATGTGAGAAACCACCTCACACCAATTTTCCAATTTTCTCACTGGAAGGTTGAGAGAATCAGGGGCATGGTTGAAGAGTCTTTGGATAGTGTTGAGCACTCAACACACCCTAAAAGTCTATGTTGAATTTTACTTTTTGGGTACCACTTGATCTCTTTGCATTGTCTGATTCGTCTCCATTTTGGAAAATGTTGTGTTTGCTTACCATTTTTGAGTCTCGTTAAGTCTTTGAAAAGTTTTCTTGAAACTATGAAAATCCTCGACTTAAAATATTTAACATTTAAATAAGGAATCAAATAGACAAAGCACTTCACCCGATGCACTTAAGAAATTCGGCATCAACAGACATGAGTCTTCTTTCCTGAAAAACATCACTGCGGAGATCACCGATTGTCAATCCCTTTCGGCATCGGGAAAAGGTGAAATGAGTAAATAATTCAAAAGAAATAAATGTTATAACTGATAGCCGATACCCGATGCGCTCATCAGATTCAGAGAAAATCAAACCGCGACAAACTTTTCGACGATGGTAAAGTATTTTCCCGATTCCTGATTCTCGAAATATTTCAGCATCGGTAATTTTCGAAGGAACTAACGCAAAGGAAAGCATGCGATAGGGTTTTCCCCAATCGTTGACCCCCGATATCTTTTCGACATCAGTGATTCCTAGGGTTAGTTTAGGAACGCGAAATTGAAAGAGAGTTATGACTCCTATTAATACTCATGAGTTAAGTCATCAATTTTCATTACCATATATCTCAAGTAAGTGGTGCCACGTTAGCGTCGTACGACAAGGTCGATCGATGTCAGAGATTTTTGTAGAAGGATATGAATAAAAAAAATACAAAACAACTCGAAGCAACACTAAGCACAAAATCAGGATTAACTTACAAGAATTTTGGATAAAGAAAACAGTAGATTCACACACAAAGAGAAAAATGATGCATTCAACTACTATGACCAGAATCCTTTCTTCAAAATTTCGAGACCTTTTATATTAGACTCCCATCGAGCTCAAGTTACATGCAATAGACATTGTGTACACCTTTTGGCCAACCAATCCGGTTACATTGAGGACATGAAAATTTTCACAAGAAAAAGGGGAGACTATCAAAATCATGCGTCACGTCTGAGAATACAAAATAAAGTTCGCCCATCATGCCTCTTCTACACGTGAACTTTCTGCCCGTCTGCCTCGCGCTCCTGTAGGTGTTGTCACCTTTTGTTCTTCTGACACCCTTTGTGCTTCGCGCAACTGCACAATCGTATCTTTTGCTTCTTGAAGTTGTCGCTTGAGCCAGGTTGTGTTCCCTTCACTACCATGTGGCGCTGACACCTCAAGATTCTTTGTCGCCAATTGCCGACGTAACTATCTATTCTCCTGGTAAAGTTCAGTTATGGTGAGTTGTTCCTGCTCCAACTGCAGATTATGTCCTCGGACATTAGAACCCAAAGCTTCTGGATTTCTTGTTCGGCTCTTGCTTCCTTGACTTGGAGTTATGACAGGGTCTAGCTAGATATCATGCATTACAAGCTCCTCGACGACTGATCGTGCGCACGACTCAATCGATATTTGGCTTCCCCCCCTGACTTCCTTATTTTTTCCAGGCCTTCCTCTCCTCCGCGGTATCTGTTGTTGAGGAATTGTGGCTTCCAACCTATGCCCTTCTGATGTAACTTCTTCCACTTTGGCCTCCGCACGGGGCGATACCATCGTTTCCGTGCAAAGGTCAGTATCTCTCTTTGAAGCCTCGGGAATGCCCACTGCAAATAAGAATGAGTCCCTGGCATTTTATGGCTCAGGCCTAGTGTTTTGGCTGCCTTGTAGGCCCCATCTTGCGTTTTGAGGAGTCCTCATGGTGTGACAACGTATCTACCTTATGCGTGGAGGATTTGAAAAAGGCCTAGAGCCAAGAATTTTATCAAATTAATCTCACGAGACTAGTCACCTATGGTGCATAATCTCAGACTAGTGAGTAGAACACATCCAAAACATCTAGAATTTATAATGGAGCGGGGTAGCGAGCCGAAACGTGCCGAGGAACACTGAATGCCTTGCGACGAGATGTTTTAAAGAATTACTGTGTCACATCCACATGATGAGTATGATCTGGGGCATCTGAGAAGCAACTGATAGGAATTGTGGAGGATGGGTAGTACGATCATCTCGATTCCTTTCAATTCCCCCAACCTCCATAATGAGCTAATGATGATTGATGCACTTGTTGATGATACTTTTGTTTGAGAAACCTGCCTCGACCTAAATCATTTAACGACTTCTCTTATGATAGTATCCGGTCCTTTTAGAACTTAATCATACTTTTAGCACATGTTCAGCTCTGACATCCTTTCCCGACCCCAAGGGACAACCGACCACTCACATGATTTTGAATCTCATGTTTTTTGTACTTGACCTATCATGCTATGACGCGTAGATGTAACCCACCCTAACTGAAGAAAAATGGTGGCGCTAACAAGGTGGTGCAGGTAATCAGAAAGGTTGCAGAGATCACGTAAGTATCAAACAACCAAACTTAGCCAACTTTACAGGTATGCATCAGTCTATTTTCTTCCCGTTTACGCTTTTCATATATTTTTTCGAGTATTGTTTTGTAAGCAATTTCTAAATGATTTTAATTTCTATTTGCAGGGAAGATCCCTCTGACTATCGAGAAAAATTGACTCTGTAACTTCGCCGAGAAATCCGAGAGGAACTGAATCCAAAGTTCAACAAGCAATGAAGGATATCGAACTCCTAGAGTTTGGCACCCCCGACGAATTCGTTGACTTGTGTGACATAGTCGAATCACATACCAATAAATATTCATTATGGGTCGAAGAGCTAGAGAAGGTGACCGACACATCGCCAAGAGAAGTGCAATGATTTATGGAACATCCGATTAGAGCGCGGACTATGCTACAACAATTAAACACTAGTATGGTGAATTACTGAGCGCATGTGGTGGAGGTCAGAGGAATTTACACGACTTCAATGGAACAACACATATTTCCATGGGCCCAAACCTGCGAGGATTTGTTTATCAGTTGGTCAGAGTATGAGAAAAGTCACCCTTTCAAAGGGATATCTTGAGATGACTATTGGAAAACTGTTAGGAGAGAATGCCACATGATGAGTTTTTTTTTTTTTAAACTACACTTAGCCGTTATTTTTAGTTAATTTTACATTATAAATAAGAGCATTGACCAATTAGTTAGAGGTCGATGATTGTTGCAATAAAATCTTTTGTTTTGGTTTTGTCAATAATTATTTCCGAGCTACCGTTAATAGAGAAGTCCTTTTGGACCAGAGACAAAGTTATTTTCGTCAAACGCATGTGTGATTGGGCATGGACAAGAACCACTTCCTATCTTGTTTCATGTATGATGTTGTAATGAGTAAGAGGTATTTAATCTATTGTCAAGTTATCTAGTGCAATATTTTGTTGTTCTTCACTTTAATGATGAAGATGAATCGTTGTGTTATCATGTGATGGATGATTAAAGTAGGTGGATTATCTTTCTTGCCTTTGTTTTATCGCATATGTGTTTTTTTTCTGATAATTAGTATCTCAGAAATTAATTGGGTTCTCACATGGTTAACATATTATTACTAGGCCTGCGGTATAGAATTGTCATCTGCATGCTTGAGTAGCGGGTTATCCTAAGATCAGTCTCTTCTCCAGTAGTTAAACTTAATTCTATTTTGTTTCCAAGTTGGTTTATACCGACTTACAATCTTAATTCGGTCCCACGTAAGAGAAAATACAAAAAGAGAAAGTCCCAACTGAAGGAGACGCCTTCGCAAGAAAATGTAAAGCCCATCGATTAATTGGCCGAATCACGAGATTTGGAGAACCATTCCACCATTAAACGTTGCAAAGTCTAATTGGGTCTTGGTGGTGGGTTTGGTTCCTATTGTTGAACTAAAGGGATTTAGGACCCATCAATAGAACTGGCACTAGAAGGAGAGCCAATAATAAATGGTTGGATATATATTTTACATAGTATTTCAAATAGTCTATAGATTCAAAACAACCCACATGCATGGCTAGTCAATCCCAAGACAACCCACACACGATGAGTACTCCTGAAATGAGTAACTCACCCTAGCCCGAGGAATAAAATTTTCACCCTGAAATACCTTATGCTCTTCCTCACGAGGAATTAAATCAATTCACAAGAATCACAAGAGAGTACGCCCGACAGATCAATGCGTTTTCCTTAGCTCTAATACTTACTTGAAGAAAAAATATAAGTAGGCCAGTGGTCAATTGTCACATAACCACTACCTCAATCAAAATTTTCATTGATTTCTGTAGAATCAGAACCCCTTAATTACCTATGGAGGCCTAGCGCAAGCTAACTCTTTCTCTCTCTCTCCATTCCCATGTGATCATGGGTCATGATCACGGTTCAAATAAATGCAGTGCCTCTTTGTATTTCGTGCCTCGGCACTACAGTGATGTCAAATCGTTCGACTCTGCAATCGCCGAACCCCGACAGGGCTAGCGACCGGCCAATAGGGACGAATCCCTACAGGGTTAGCAAATGGCCAATAGGAACAAATCCAAACAGGGCTAGAGAACAACCAATAAGAATAGGCCCCGTCGCACGGTTAAGTGGAGTATAGGTGGCAGAGGGGAAATGTGACACGATAGTCAACAGGACAGGAGGGGGCCCCATTTCACATGCCACACTACTTCAGACCCCCCCCCCTCAT
>SNQJ01S0035080.1:12757-41687 GCA_010110895.2 Picea sitchensis | reverse complement strand
TCCTGCATATCCCCCCTCAGCAGTCCTGATATATAAATTCATAATGTTATTCACATTCATTGACCTTTTCCATAAGGTCCATTCACATCACATATTCACATTCATGAGTTTGCCAAAGTTCTGGCCAGTCCAGTTATTTTTACAAACTGGGGGAAACAGGGTGTTACATCAATACTCTCGACGAAGTTTTCGTGCACATGGTATAAGACTTAATAGATTTCACAATCACTGAAATCCAATATCCTCTTGATCTGATACTTGAAACGCCAGCTGACAATGTCTCTGAACCAGGCGATTTTTCGGAAGGGGAGGAGTTTAACTCAGAGTCTAAAGATATGTAAGGAAAAAATGACCATAATGAAGAAAGGGGGAACCCACATCTGAAAAATCAACCCTGGTTGGCCAAAGATGCTTTGGCCCTCTCGGGACCAGTCCATAACTTTCCCCAACATCCAGAGAAGTTACTTCCTAAATTCGATCCCAAAACCTCAGGATTTCCTGAAGATCATATCAAGAAATTTGTACTAGCGATCAGGCTTATGAACATCCAGCATGAAGACATAGTTTGCAGGTTGTTCCCCTACACTTTTGAGAACTCATCCTACACATGGTATTTTAACTTACTTGTAGGATCCATAACTAGCTGGACAAAGTTTCAAAAATATTTTCTAGATGAATTTGTAGAAGAGGCTACTACGGGAGCTCTGATGGTTGAGCTGTTCACTGCCACCATGAGTTTGAAAGAGAAGGTTAAATATTTCAATCAAATACTCACAACCATTTTAAACAAATTCTAGCCCGAAGCCAAACCAACTCAGGATTTTCAAATTGAAGTATACGCTAATGCGCTCCCAGCTTCTATTTCCATGTTTGTGAAGAGGGTTGCCAAACGAACCTTAGCTGAGAATTTTGAAGAAGATAAAATGATAGAATTCCAGATGAAAGGGTGTAAAGAAGGCCAGGTCTCTTTAGTTAAGAAAGAAGTTCAACCTCTTCCTAGGAGAGGAATCCTTCTGACTAGACCGCCAGGGAAACAAGCAGAACAGACTCCTGACAAGGGTAATGGAGACATAGAAGATCTACAACACATGGTTAATAAATTATTGAATGAGATCATAGACATGAAGAGAAATGCAGGGGAAGGAAACCAAGGCCAAAGGCCCTATAAGCCTTTCTTTAAAAGGAACCCTTCGTTCAAAGCCATTGAACCTCCCCCAACTAACTTGAATATCGATCTAGGGAATGTCGCATCTGATTCTTTCTGTACTTATCACTAGGAAAACCACTCTGGAAGAGACTGCCCTCAATGGGTGCATGCCATGAATTTGATGGCCAATCAGTTTTTAGTTAAGGTTTCCTAATTGAACAACCAAGAAGTTTGGTTATGAATGTTGTTGACCAGAAAGAGATTGTCCCACCATAACATACAACCATGCTAATATGTGATCTTGACCTAATTATGCCTTTCGACGACCTATTTGAGGTTCAATAACCACCCGCAGAGATCTCAGTTGTGCAAACTATAAGTAAAGGTCCTCCTATCTCAAAGGATCCTACTACCACTCAAACATCAAGGGAAAGGTCAACTCTCGATCACCCGAAAGCACCTTGTTCTCCCTGTAAGAACCCTATTAGAATCCATAAGTGAGAATTGCCCATACTAGAGTATGTGGTTGAAGATCTGAAGAAGTTGAAGGCTAATATATCAGTTATGGACATATGCAGAATCCCTCAGCAAAAATATTTCTTGCTACAAG
The DNA here is from genome assembly GCA_010110895.2 of Picea sitchensis. Classification (NCBI taxonomy): domain Eukaryota; kingdom Viridiplantae; phylum Streptophyta; class Pinopsida; order Pinales; family Pinaceae; genus Picea; species Picea sitchensis. Next base: position 39,930 of record SNQJ01S0035080.1, on the reverse strand, counting down.
CGTTGAAATCAGTAGAAAACCCTATGACAAGCAATGAGTAGCAAATAAATCTAACTTCCACAAATCTAGTAAATAAACCAACTGTGAATACTTGCTCAGAAGATACGAAGGGAAAACCTTTTGTCCTACCGTTTCTCTTAACATTTGAAGTCTTCAACATGAACCTCCACAATTGTTTGATAGATTCAGGAGCTTCTTCCAACGTTATGCCCTTGTCTATTTGCAAAAAATTAAATGTCGTTCCTCTCAAGAGCAATAAACATGTGATACAACTAGATAGAACCCAGGTCAATGCCATCGGGGAACTCAGAGATGTAATGATCATGATAGCAACACATCCTAAGTTTGTGCAAGTGATTGACATCATTTTAGTAGACATTCTAGAGGCCTATGGGTTATTACTAAGTCGAGATTGGTCTGAGAAGTTAAATGAGTACTTTAGTATAGACTGGGCACACATTTGGCTACCACTGAAGGGATACAAGAATATGATCAGAATCGATAGGGAGAGATACCTGAAACATACAGTCACTGATGTAGAAACCCTGAACGAACCCTCATCCGCAGATTTCCTCATGCTGGGCAATTATTCCTACGATTCCCACTTCGGGAACTTTTCTCCTCTCTTATCCTATGCCCCTCTCACTCAAAACTATGAAATGGTTTTCCAAGAGAACTTGTCGATATCGACAGAAGACACCCTCTTCTATCAAGACCCTGTGCTAGAGATTACAGAACAAAAGATAGGGGAGCAAGAAAGTAATAAGAGAGAGGAAAAGGGTGATTTCCGTTCACAAATTTGGACCATATACTTTCATGGATCTAAATCACAAGAAGGATGAGGGTAGGGTGCATCCTCATTGATCCAAAAGGTAAACGTAAGTTCCTGTCTTGTAGACTAGAATTCCAATGCACCAATAAAATCGCTAAGTATGAAGCTCTAGTACAAGGGTTAAAGAAATCCATAGACTTAAATGTCAAAGAATTGAAAGTTTTCAGAGACTTGGAGATTATCGTTAGACAAGTAAGGAATACTATACATTTCAATTCCCCACACCTAAATAATTATTAGCAGGAAGTACATAGGTTAATAGAGAATTTTGAGGCTTTCAATATCACCGCGATCCCCAGAGCAAAGAATATCCTTGTTGATTCCTTGGCCATAGCTGCTTCAAGGTTGTCACCTCTAGAATATTATGAAGCCTCCTAATTCACTGTGGAACTACTCTATAAACCATCAGTGCCTAACAACATTTCTAATTGGAAAGTCTTTAAAGGAGATGAACAGATCATAAAATTCCTGACTAACCAAGACAATTTCAAAGATTTGGCCATTGACGATGAAGTATTCTAGGAGAAATTGACAGAAACTAATCCTCGGACAGGTCAACCTATTGGCAGATTGAAATCTCACATCATCCTGAAAGGGATAGCTAATTTTGAGAATCTGTTTGACCTGAAAGAACAATTTAGGGGGCCTAAAAATGAAAAGACCAGTAGCTCTTGTTCCCTGCATGGAACTATAAATCTCGGAACCCCAGAAAACTCAAATAATGTGAATCTCGGCAAGATTATATCTAAGGAGGAAAGAAAGTATTATCTCAAACTATTTAGACAATATCAAGATGTCTTCACATGGTCCTACCGAGATTTGAAAACTTATGACACCCGTATCATTCAACACACTATACCGTTAAAACCTGAGGTGAAACCCTTCCAATAGTAGCTCTGAAAGTATCGCCCATCCCTGGAACCTCCATGTATCAGGAATTAAAGAAACTTTTATATGACAAGATCATCTTCCAGGCTGGGCATTCCGCATGGGTAGCAAATCTGGTTCCTGTGAGAAAAAAGTCCGGAGAAATTCTCTTATGCGTAGATTTTAGGAACCTCAACAGAGCTTTAGAAAAGGACAATTACCTAGTCCCTCCAATGGAGAAACTCCTGCAGACCATGTCTAGCGCGGATATATTCTCTCTACTAGATGGTTTCTTAGGTTACAACCAAGTCCTAGTTTCAGAGGAAGATCATTTGAAAAATACCTTTCGACCCAAGTGGGGAACCTTCTCTTATAAACGCGTGCCTTTTGGGTTAATCAACGCAGGGGCGACCTTCCAAAGGGGCATGGGCGTAGAATTTTGGGGACTAATAAACAAGTGTGTGGTATTTTATCTAGACAACGTAACTGTGTATTCAAAGAACAGAGAAGAGCACATCCAACACTTAACTCATATTTTCGAAAGCTGTAGGAGATACGGTATATCCTTAAATCCCAAGAAAACTATTTTCAACACCGAGGAAGGTAAGATTCTAGTCCACATTATATCTCAAGCAAGCATTTGCATAAACCCAGAAAGGATTAAGTCCATAGATCAACTCTCGTTGCCTCACAACAAGAAAGCTATGCAGTCTTTTTTTTGGGGAAATTAATTTTGTGAGGAAATTCACTCTTGATTTCGCGGAAACTATCAAACCCTTACAAAAGATGAGTCAAAAAAATGTTGAATTTAAGTGGGATGATGAACGAAAGGATGATTTCAGCAATATTGAAACTTCTATATCCCAGGCCCCCGTGTTATGAAGTCCCAATTTCAATAGGGATTTCTTCCTCTATACTTTCGCCTCTGACCAGTCGTTAGCTGCAGTATTAATTCAAAAGGATGATGACAACAATGAGGCTCTAGTGTCGGAACTAATCTCCAAGGAGCCGAACTAAATTATCCTGCCGTAGATAAACAAGCCTATGCAGTATATAAGGAAGTAAAACACTTCAGGCCTTACATCCTCAAGAACCACACCAAAGTAATCATGCCTCACCCTCCAGTCCGATCCCCATTCACTCGATGGGAAATGGGGGAGAGAAGAGGGAACTGGATGGCAGTAGTTCAAGAATTTGATCTAGATATAAAACCTGCCAAACTAGTTAAAGGGAAAGGGTTATGAAAACTCGCAGCCGAAGCCCAAGACCAAGCAAATGAAGATTTTGGATGGGAAAATGAAATGGAATTATGGTGTGGTGAAATATCATATATTTCCCCACGCCAGAGTCTTGGTATGAGAAGTTGACTTATCTCTTGTACCATGGGACTTATCTAGAAAATCTCAATCCTAGGGAAAGGAGAGCTCTCAGGTTAAAATCCGTACAATATCGCCTCATAAATTCGGTACTGTTTCAGATTAATTATGATGGGGTATTGTTAATATGTCTCAAACATGAAGATGCAGACAAAGTTCTGAAGGAGCTCCATGATGGCCCTGCCGACGGACATTTCGTAGGAAACACCACTGCTCATAAGATATTGAGAGTTGTCTATTATTGGCCCACCTTGTTCAAAGACGCTCACACCTACACTAGAAACTGCAAAACTTGTCAAATAAGCACTGGGAGGGAGAAGAGAGAAGTAGTCCCACTCTAACCAATGACTGTCTCTAGGCATTTTGAGCAATGGGGGTTGGATATCATAGGAGAAATTACACCCAGTTCTTCAAAACAACACAAGTATATACTTACTTCCACCTATTATTTCATGAAGTGGGCAAAGGCCATCCCTCTGACTCATGTAAATGACAAGGTGATGATCCAATTCATAGAACAACAACTGATAACAAGGTTTGGTGTCCCTTCTGTTCTAGTTTTTGATAATGCAGCTTATTTTTCTTCCACTCTATTGACAGAGTTTTCTATAGACAAAGGAATCATAATTAGGTACTCTGCAAATTATTATCCACGGGGAAATAGGGTGGAAGAATCAACCAATAAGAACCTAGTGGGAATATTAAAAAGGACGGTTGTAGATAACCAAAGGAATTGGCATAATCTACTCCATAACGCTCTATGGGCCGATAGGGTCACACCCAAGGAATCTATAGGAAATTTCCCATACTTTCTGGTTTACGAGAAGGAAGCCATTCTCCTAAATGGGCTTTATCTTCCATCTCTTCAACTAGCCCAAAATTCTAGCGGTGAACCTTCATCGGTCATACAACAAAGAATTGATACTCTTCTCATGCTAGAAGAAGAGAGAAAAAAGGATAAGTCAAAATTTATAGCTCACCAACAGATAATGAAAAGATGGTTTGATAAGCATAAGGCTAAAGAGAAAAAAATTGAAGTAGGAGAATTAGTCCTAAAATGGGACAGAGCAAATGAGACAAAAGGGAAGCATTCTAAGTTTCAGAATCTGTGCCTTGGACCTTTCTAGGTGGATGAGAATATTGGGGCAGGAACTTATCGGTTACATAATCTAAGGGGGGAACCTGATGCCCTCCCAGTAAATGGCCAAGCCCACAAACAATATTTCCAATAATAATAATAATAATAAAAATGAAAATGTTGTGTTTTGTATGAATGTTTTCATGATTGCGAAATGCATTTTTTTTGTTGTTTTGTTTTGTTTTTGGACTTTTGCGCTTTTGAAGGTTGTGTTCAGTGAGAAAATGGTCGACTTTAAATAATGTGACATAGCAAACTCTGTTCCTAACTCATCTCTCATATAAAACACAAGAATCATTGAGGATCTTGCAGTTTCTTTGAGGAGTCCTCTATCTAACCTACACAAATGAACAACTTCAGAGAAACATTATAAGTGTATTCTTAGTGGTTTGGTAAGACCTTTAGGGAAAGAATGAAAGCTGGAAAGGACTACATGAACCCTGAAGACAAAGCTAGCAAAGGATCCACCTTAACCATCTCACTTTCCAAAATAAACAGACATCATCCTCTCCCACTCGCTCAGGGAATCATGCCAAAATAAAATTGATATTATCAAAAGAGTGAACAGTAGGAGAGGGTATGAAAATATCTCTATTGGGGCTATGGATGTTCGTTGGTAGCATAGCAATGTCTGTGATGTCGGGGTGACTCCTTCAGGGATATGGACACTCGTTGGCAGCGGAGAAACACCATAGAAAATGATTAAAGGTAACTAAAGGCTTCAGTCCAATGAATACTTTACTAGATTTTTATAAAAAATGGCATGAGTCAGGGCTACAAGAAACAAAAGAGGAATAAAGGTTAAAAACCCCACAGGCAAACCCAGAAGCATCAACCGAAGAATTTTGGATGCAAGAGTAAAAGAGGCTCTGATTGAAAACCAGTTAAGTTCTCCACTAGCTTTTGCATCAGTCGAGCCTGAAGGAAGAACAAATATTCTGATTTCACCCAGTAAGTCTCCATTTGTTGAGCACTCAACACACCCTAAAAGTCTATGTCCAATTTTACTTTTTGGGTACCACTTGATCTATTTGCATTGTCTGATTCGTCTCCATTTTGGAAAATGTTGTGTTTTCTTGCCATTTTTGAGTCTCATTAAGTCTTTGAAAAGTTTGCTTGAAATTATGAAAATCCTTTACTTAAAATATTTAACATTTAAATAAGGAATCAGATAGCCAAAGCACTTCACTCGACTCGCTTACGAAATTCGACATCGGTAGATGGGAGTCTTCTTTCATGACAGGCATCACTACGGAGATCACTGATTACCGATCCCTTTCGGCATTAGGAAAAGGCGAAAAGAGTAATTACTTCAAAAGAAAGAAATGTTATCACCGATAGCTGATACCCGACATGCTCATCGGAGTCAAAGAAAATCAAATCGCGCCGAACTTTTCGACAATGCTAAAAGTTTTTTCTCAATTCCTGATTCCCGAAATATTTTGGCATCAAGAATTTTTGAAGGAAGTAACCCAAAGGAAAGTATGCGATAGGGTTTTCCCCAATTGTCGACCCCTGATATCGTTTTGGCATTGGTGATCCCCGGGCTTAGTTTAGGAACACAAAATTGAAAGAGAGTTATGACTCCTATTAATAATCGTGAGTTAAGTCGTCAGATTTCATTACTATATATCTCAAGTCAGTGGTGCCACGTTAGTGACGTACGATGAGGTCAATCGGCGTCGAAGGTTTTCGCAGAAGGATATCAATAAAAAAAATACAAAACAACTCGGAGCAACACTAAGCACAAAATTAGGATTAACTTACAAGAATTTTGGACAAAGAAAACAGTAGATTCACACACAAAGATAAAAACGATGCATTCAACTACTATGACCAGAATCCTTTCGTCAAAATTTCGAGACTTTTTATATTAGACTCCCATCGAGCTTAGGTTACATACAATAGACATTGTCTACACCTTTTGGCCAACCAACCCGATTACATTGAGGACATGAAAAATTTCACAAGAAAAAGGGGAGACTATCAAAATTTTGCGTCACGTCTGAGAATACAAAACAAAGTCCTCCCATCATGCCTCTTCTGCACATGAACTTTCTCCCCGACTGCCTCGCACTCCCGGAGGTGTTGTCACCTTTTGTTCTTCTGACACCCTTTGCACTTCGCGCAACTGCACAATCGTATCTTGTGCTTCCCGAAGCTGTCACTTGAGCCAGGTTGCATTCCCTTCATGACCCTATGGCACTAACACCTCAAGGTTCTTTGCCACCAATTGTTGACGTAATTTTCTATTCTCCTAGTAAAGTTCATCTATGGTGATTTTTGCCTACTCCAGCTGTGGATTAGGTCCTCAGACATTAGAACCCAAATCTTTTGTCTTTCTCGTTCGGCTCCCGCTTCCTCGACTTGGAGTTCCAACAGGCTCTAGCCGGATAGCATGCATTAGGACCTCCTCAGTGACTGATCGTGCACATGACTCAATTAGGATTTGGATTTCCCCCCCGACTTCCTTATTTTTTCTTGGCCTTCCTCTCCTCCGTGGTATCTGTTGTTGAGGAAGCGTGGCTTCCAACCTATGCCCTTCCGACGTAACTTCTTCCACTTCAGCCTCTGCACGGGGCGATACCATTTTTTCTATGCAAAGGTCAGAATCTCCCTTTGAAGCCTCGGGAACACCCGCTAAAAATAAGAATGAGTCCCAGGAATTTTGTGGCTCAGGCCTGGCGCTTCGGCTACCTCGCAGGCTCTGTCTTGTGTTTTGAGGAGTCCCCATGGTGCGAAAATGTATCTATCTTATGCATGGAGGATTTGACAAAGGCCCAAAGCCAAGAAGTTGATTGAATTAAGCTCACGAGACGAGTCACCTATGGTGCATAAGCTCAGACTGGTGAGTAGAACACATCCAGAACATATGGAATTTATAACAGAGCGAGGAAGCAAGCCAAAACATGTCGGGGAACACTAAATGCCTTGCGACGGGATGTTTTAAAGAATTAATGTGTCACATCCACGTTATGGGTATGATCTGGGGCATGTGAGATGCAGTCGATAGGAATTTTGGAGGATGGATAGTAGGATCATCCTGATTCCTTTCAATTCCCCCAGCCTCCATAATGAGTTAATGATGGTTGATGCACTTGTTTATGAGACTTATATTTGAGAAACCTACCTCAACCTGAAGCATTTAACTACTTCTCTTATGACAGTATCCAATCCTTTTGGAACTTACTCATACTTTTGGCACATGTTCGACTCTGACATCCTTTCTTGACCCCAAGGGCCAACCGGCCACTGGCGTGATTTTGAATCTAATGTTTTTCGTACATGACATATCATGTTATGATGTGCAGATGTAACCCACCCTAACTAAAGAAAAATGGCAGCGCTAACAAAGACGGTGCAGGTAATATGAAAGTTTGCAGAGATCACGTAACTATCAAACAACCAGACTTAGCGAGCTTTACAGGTATGCATCAGTCTATTTTATTCCCGTTTACGCTTTTCATATATTTTGTCGAGTATTGTTCTGTAAGAAATTTCTAAACGATTTTAATTCTGATTTATAGGGAAGATCCCTCTGACTATCGAGCAAAATCGGCTCCATAACTTCACCAAGAAATCTGAGAGGAACTGAATCTGAAGGTCAATAGGTGATGAAGGATATCAAACTCCCAAATTTCGGCACCCCCAATGACTTCGTCAACTTATGTGACATAGTCAAATTGCATACCAAGAAAGATTCATTATGGGCCGAAGAGCTAGCGAAGGTGACTGACACATCGCCAAGACAAGTGCAACGATTTATGGAACATCCAATTAGAGCGCGGACTATGATACAATAGTTAAACACCAGTCTGGTGAAGTACTAAGTGCATGTGGTGGAGGTCAGAGGAATTTAAGCATCTCCAATGGAATAACACAGATTTCCATGGTCCCAAACCTGCAAGGAGTTGTTTATCAGTTGGTCAGAGTATGAGAAAAGTCACCCTTTTGAAGGGATATCTTGAGACGACTGTTGAAAAACTGTTAGGAGAGAACGCCACATGGCGAGTTTTGTTTTGTTTAAACTACACTTAGCCATTATTTTTAGTTAATTTTACATTTTAAATAAGAGCATCGACCAATTAGTTAGAGGTCGATGGTTGTTGCAAGAAACTCTTCTGTTTTGATTTTGTCAAGAACTATTTCCTAGCTACCGTTAATAGAGAAGTCCTTTTGGACTAGAGACAAAGTTATTTTCATCAAACGCATGTGTGATTGGACGTGGAGATGAACTATTTCCTATTTCATTTCATGAATGATGTTGTAATGAGTAAGAGTTATTTAATCTATTGTCAAGTTATCTGGTGCAATATTTTGTTGTTATTTACTTTAATGATGAAGATGAATCGTTGTGTTATCATGTGATGGATGATTAAAGTAGGTGGATTATTCTGCTTGCCTTTGTTTTATCACATATTTGTTTTCTTTCTCATAATTAGTGTCTGAGACAAAAATTGGATGCTCACATGGTTAACGTATTATTACTAGGCCTGTGGTATAGAATTGTCGTCTTCATGCTTGAGTAGCGGGTTATCCTAAGCTCAACCTCTTCTCTAGTAGTCAAACTTAATTATATTTTCTGCCAAGTTGATTTATACTAGCTTACAATCTTACTTCGGTCCCAGCTAAGAGAAAATACAAAAATAGAAAGTCCCAACTGAAGGAGACGCCTTCGCAAGAAAACGTAAAGCCCATCGATTAATTGGCCGGATCGAGAGATCTGGAGAACCATTCCACCATTAAACGCTATAGAGTCTAATTGGGCCTCGGTGGAGGGTTTGGTTCCTATTGTTGAACTAAATGGATTTAGGACCCATCAACAAATGGTTTTGATACTTTTCCCATTATGTGCTTAAGATAGTTTGAAATCCTACTTTTATAGATCTTGTATTTCCTCTTTTGTAATTAGATCCTATTATTGTGGATATAGGAATTAATGTTATTTTTTAAGAGTGAGTGAGGAAAAAATATATAATTCCTTATGTGAGCCATATTCAGGGAGAAGGAGAGTAATGAGGAATTAATGAGGGGAGTTAGAGAGCCATGGTTCTACTACTCCTAAGTATTGACATACTTATTCATGTAGGGAAGTATCCTTCTTTATGTATGGAGAGTTATTAGTGTGAGTAGTCTTATTGAATCCTCCTTGAAGGAGAAGGAATATCTTATGTAATCACTTATGAGAAGGTCCCGACAACTTTTGAAGAAGGAATGAAATCGATCTGTATTCCAATTGAAGTGGGTCCGAAGACGAAGACGTATCCCAGGAGGGATGAACTTTGTTACCAACATTGGTTGTCTCTCTCTTGTCTTTTCATATGCTTATCCCATTTTGATTTCATGTGTTTTATGTATTATTGTTTAACATCATGGTTATTAATGAATTCATATTCCCTTTAATCCTTATGCAAATAATTAGTCAGTAAAAGATTCTCGATTGAAAACTTGCGTAGAGTATGTACTCACCCATTTTCAGATCAAGTGGTATCATAGCAGGCTGACTGCTTTGCAGGATGGGAAAAGGAGCGAAGCGAGCAAAAAAAAATTCAGGAATTAGAAGAGATAAATCACAACATTCAAGATGAAAATGCAGAGTTGAGGAGACTTTTGCAGGTTGTAGAAGAAGAGAAGCAAGAGATTCAAGAGAGATCTCAGCTTCATGGAGAAGTCCTCAACAAAATTATTGAAGAATTACAGCACGAATTGCAAGCCAAGGATGATATCTTGGTTAAGTTACAACATGGTGGACAAATGGAGGAAAAAGAGCCTTCTACTGTGGATGCACAAACTCAAACCGAGGTATATGATGTTTCTTCATGTTCAATTTCTTCTTAGTATGAAACTAACATGGGAATGAAGCTCCTCATGCAGATGTTCTTCTTAGTATGAAACTAACATGGGAATGAAGCTCCTCATGCAGATGGGATATAGAGGAGGTGGAATTGGCATTCATGCCCATGGAATCACTCATCCATTAGAGGTGGTACAAATACCATGATTTGCAGGTTTGAGATACACCAAGAGGATATTGGAGAGTGCTCAAAGTCCTTTGAAGCAAGAGCCACTTCAAAAAGCATTTCTACATCATTGGATTCCAAGAGAGGAGTCAAATCATCTAGTCCTAGTCCTCATCAGATCTACAACAAAGATAAGTTTGGAAGGTATAAGGGTCATGTTCAGTCAAATTATTTATTTGATTTTAAGAAGCACGATTCTTGCAATATGCATTCTTGCACTCGATCTTCTAACCGTGATGTAGCCAAAATCACAAGAAGAAAACTTGGATAAAGAAGACGAGCACATCCACTGGGAGTGTGACAAAACCAAAAGGAAATTCTTTTCATGTCCCCATGACAATGAGATTATGGCATTGAAGGCAACACGAAGAAATTATTGCAGTCATTTTGATCTAAGTGGCCATTGGGATAATAAATGTTGGAAGCTCCACCCATAGTTACATTGTAATTCGAGGAATAAGCCTGCCCCAACACTCACCATGAAAGAGGCTGCGAAAGAGCTTGTGATGAATGTTCCTGCACAAGTCTTTGAAGAAACATGGTTGCAGAAGGAAGGCACCTTCGATTCGTTGTGTAAGAAGTGGTTATTATTTCTGCAAAATTGAAGTATTTATGTTACTTAACATGTTAACATGTTTTACAGCAGAGAAAAACTCAGTTGCAACTCAGGTGATGACATGGCTCTTCTCAATCGGTCACTATGCATGGAGGTATGTTGATGAAGGCGTAATGTAGATACAAGCCATGTCGATTTCTGTTTTGACTTGTGAGAATATGATAGAAATATCCTTGCATAAATTACTCCATTATAACAATCATCGTAACAGTTTAATAAACTTTCTTCATGATGGAGTCGTGGAACAAATCGATGTCGAGAAGGCTATACATATCTAGTTGTACAGAACACAACTATGTTTTTCCCTGCTCGCTGGCATATGTGATCTACTACTGGATTTTCTTTTGTTTGAGAGGATTTATATTTCCCTATGCGCGAAATTCATGCCAATATTTAATGATGCTTTACAACCATGGAGTAAAAAAAAAAAAAAAAATTTTAGATTCTATTACCCTGATCATTGAGATCAGATTTTGAAATTTGTGGTGCCCAATTGAGGCCAAAGATCTCTAACTCCAGAGAAGATCCATGATGTGTGAATCATCACCTGTCCAATAGATTGGAATTAGTCACCCACTTCTCGTTCTAGTTTCACGACTTGTTCATATCTTTCATATGCTTTCCCTAAGTATATCTTCTCTAGAATGAAGTGTACCACATATGTCTGAGTGGGTAACTTGCATGAACGTTTTTCCAAGATATGGTGCTAGATCGTTTGCAGAATCTCCACGAGATAACCTTGGGCTTGCATTTTTTGTTACAGGGTCATGATCTTGTGAGATCCAAAAGGTGTGATGAGTATGAAGGGTCAATGGAAAACCGGTGTCCTTTTTCATTGAATATACTGTCACGGTGATGAATGAGATGAGTACCAAGAGAACGACCGTAAAAAATTTCTCCATCCGTATATCACTCGGGACCAAAAATTACTTTGACCGTCGCCTGTCAAAATTTTGTAGCCGAACTGAAGGAATTGGCCTCTTCAATTTTTGAGGAGTTTATTCACGAGCGGTCTCTGCAAGTGTCAAGTACAGAATATTGGTAATTTCCATAATCTATCAAACTTTCTATCAGAGGGGAAGAATAATCCTGCATGCATTCAGATATAAAACATCCTTTGATTGCATATTTCCAATGCATCTATTATTGTCTTCCAAATCACGAAGAATTTGCACCATAGATTGAGGGGAAGATTTGGAGGGATTCAGTTTTCTATCTTTCAGTTCGATTTCCTCTCTCTTCGCAATTTCATTTTCAAATTCATTGAAGAGGATCAACAAATCGTGATTTCTAACAATTTTATCCAAAATAGGCGTCTCTTTTTAATGACGGCTATACTCGAAAACCCATGTTCTAATTCCTCCTTCGAAAGAACAGTTCAAATGCTCTCGACTATCTTACATGAATGCCATTGATATCCTTAAATTCTAAAATCACAAGATTCTATGGTGAGCTGGAGGTTTCTGACTGTGTTAAATGTGGCGTGGATTTGAGCCTGAACCTGATGATAAATTGTGAAGCAAAAAAGTTTTTTATGGTGGAAAGTGAACAGAAATGAACATATTGGAATATATGAAGAAGAGTACAAACGAGTACATGAAGAAGATGTGAAGAAGTTCTGAAGTAGTAAGTATGCAAAGGGAAATAACTGAGCTAAATAGGCTCAAGCAAAATAAGAAATAGAAAGTACAGCTGGCTGTGACATTGGTAGTGTATAGTCAGGTTGTTGAGGTTACATTATATTTTAACACTCTTAAACTCAACAATAGAAACATCAAAGATCGATGCTTTGGTATGGTTCTTTGAAATCAAAACTGATTTTCCTGCTGGCTTTGTAAAGATATCAGCAAGCTGATCTCGAACCACAAAATTGTAGTGCAAAATCACCATTATTGACTAGTTTCAATGATGGAATGAAATGGTGTCAATGTGTTTGCTTTTCTGTGAAACACATGATTTTGGATAAAGCAATTGCTGAAGCATTATCACAAAAAATAAGAGTTGGATCCTTTTTGTGTATGTGACATATCTTTCAATATTCTTCTCACCATGTAGCTTGACAGGAAGTTGAGGTAGTAGCAACATACTCTACCCTCCGTAGAAGATAGCCAAGAAACAATTGGTCGCCTTTGATGCCCATGAGATCGTGCTCGTGCCCAGGTTAAAAACATGTCCATATGTGATTTTCTTGTCATCTAGGATGCTTGCAAAATCACTGTCTGTGTAAATAGAAAGTTGATTACTATCAGATTTAGTGTACCATAAGCCAAAATTGAGAGTTCAAATAACATATCTTAGAATCCTTTTCGTCATCTTCCAATGAGAATCTTTGGGGATTCCATGAACCTGGAAAAAAAGTCAGTCAGATACATGATGTCTCGCCTAGTTGTTGTAAGATACAACAAACTACCTACTAAGCTTTTTGTGCAGTAGGGTCCACTATAGGGCCTTCATCTTCTTTGCTCAATTTTGTGCCTAGTGGTATGGGGGTTTCTGGTGGATTTCATTCTTCCATGCGAAATACTTTGAGGATGTCTGCTGCATACCTTTGCTAAATGTATTAAAATTCCTGTTGTAGATTGTTCAACTTCAATTCCCTAAAAATATTTCATTATGCCACATCTATCATCTCAAACTCGGGGATTGCATGGCATGTTAAAATTTGTTAACTCAAGATTTCTCAGATAGATCTGTCATCAACATATAAACATACAATCAAAATTTTACCGTAAGCCGACCTATTTTGGCGTAAAGAGTTGGCTCATTTTGGTTTCTATTGAAACCACTCTTGATAAGGTAATTGTCAATTCTCACAGTTCAGCTTGGTTAATCCATACAAAGATTTCCAAATCGATATACTTTGGTCGCTTCTGGACTTCAAACTGTGTGGTTTGGACCCATTATAAAAATTCTTTTTCTTCTAAAAGACCATTTAGGAATGTTGATTTGGCATCCATCTGGTATACTTCCCATTTATGTTGGGCTGCTATGTCCAATAGAGTCCTTACATTGTCTAATATTGCTACTAGAGAAAAAGTTTCAATTACAATCAAGAGACTGTTGTTGTGAGAATCTTTTGGCAACAAGTCTTGCCTTTGTTTTTCGGGATCACTCTTTTTCAGCTGAGTTTAGTTTTGTAAACCCATTTGACACCAATACCCTTCTTGTGACTTGGAAAATCAACAAGATCCCATGCTGTCTTGTTCTTCAATGGAGCTCAATTTCTTGGTTCATGGCTTGAACCCAATGTGGCTCCTTAGCTTTTCCTAAAATATGTAGGTTGACATGATATTAAAACAAAAGGTTAAAGAAAATAAAGTATCCAACTGGCCGATGGATTTCTCTCTAAACTTCGAAGTTTCTTCGATTTTTGTGGTTCGTAGAATGATTCCTTCACTGGTTGGCTATTCCGGTGAATTTTCAAAGTTGTCTTTTAAATTTGCACCTTGGAAGAATTTAGTTTGAGGTACTTTGCTGTCCCGTTCTTCTTCGTGATTTTCGTAATCCTTGGCGCTAGAATGGATTTTGACCTCATTCATTTGTTACTTTTCCGAATCATTCAATTGTTTTTCAGAAATTTTAATCTCCGGCCGAGAATTAGTTTCTGGTGATTGGATTGTAAAGCCCGTAAGCTTTAGATGTTTCACTATATCCAAGAAAAAAACATTTCACCGCCATCGCTCTTCCTCCAATTCGTATGTATGTGAGCCGTATATGCATCCTAATGTCCTTAGGGGATGCGCGATCATTGAGCTTTGTCCCACTCCACGTTTCTTGGAGGGACTTTTAGTTTTAGTTTGGTGGTTGGAGATCTATTCAAAAGATAAATTGAGCATGCTATTGCTTCAGCCCAAAATCTATTTGACAAACTTTTCTTGAGAAGTGTTCTCTGCCATATTCATTTATTGTCTCCATTTTTTCTTTTAGCCACTCCACAGCAGAGTATACCGGTCAAGTTGTTTGCACAGATAATGCCTTGAGATTTGGCAGAAATTGCAGTAAATATCCGAGTTATATTCTCCTCTTCATCAGACCTGAAAATGGATATATTTGCCACTTTTTTCGAAGGCCACCTTGAATTTCTTTTGATTTGTAAAGTTTCGACGAAGTCCGAGAAAATAGATCCGCATTTTTCTGTCAAAATCATCAATAAACGCGAAAATAAAAGCGCCACCCATTGACCTCTCGCTGGTCCATTATAGGTCACAGAACAAGTTCAAGATGTTGTTTTGGTTTGATTGGAAGACCGTGGGAAACTAGTTCTCTTATGTTTCAAGCATGCAAGACTCACATGGGGGATTTCTCTCTTTGAAAATGGGAATACCTGACCATGGAGTTCTTCTTCTGAATACTTAGACTCCGAAATGGTAGATGTCCAAACTGTATGCTAAACCATTGCTCATTCTCAGGTAGATGACCTCCTCAGGTACATGGTTGAACGATTGCTCAAAGGCAAGGGAGATCCGCCCAGAGTCATATGATTTCTCAAATCAATTTTCATTGGCTTTATCATATATTTTGCAAGATGCTCCCTCAAAATGTACCTTATAATATGTTCAATGAGTTGTCCACACTTAGCAAATTATGTTTTATCCGAACATGATAGACATTGTTTATGTGTCTTTCTTTGGTTATCCGCTTAGTAAGAATAGGAACAATTCCCTTTCCTTGAACTTTGAATTACAATTATTTCAAGTGGCATATCATATGAGATTGAAGAATCAATGCATGAGTAAATCTTTGTTACTTGTCACATGATTGCCGCATTCACTGCCTAGTAACCAGAAAGATCTTTTAGGCTGTTGTTCACTTTGTAATGCAAATAAACATACCTCCCGAAGCCTTTCTCCCCGCGGGTGATTTTGAACACATGCTCTCCGGGCCTGAGAGTTGATCCGCTTTGGTTTCTTCCTCAAGATTCGCATTCAATGCTGCCCATACTTCTGCAAGAATAGCAATGTATCTTGATTTCTCATTTGATCTTTTCCCTCCCGCTTCTTTGAGGCTGGAAATTTCGATGTTGATTTTGTTGCTGATTTCTTTGAAGTGTTGATCTTGCTGTTGTTGTCTCTGTCCTCCACCTGAAATGAGATTTAGACTGCCCTCTTCCTGGTGATCACGCCTTCCTTTGCTAAAGGAGAATCATGTTGAAAGCATCAAGGAGCTGACTCATCTATGAGATGCACCCGTCTCATGTGTCACTAGAGAACCAATTAGTTCATATGTAGAAAAACTTGACAGATCCTTTTGATTCATGATTGCTTTACAACCATTTCAAATTTATTTGGTAAACTTATGAGGATTTTTTCAACACCATTGATCGTTGATGGCTGACCAAATAATCTGATCCGGTTCACCATCTCATGACTGGGTCATGAATCGATTCATTACTGGACTCTGGCCATTCTTAAAGTCTCAATTGTGTCCCGTCCGCAGCTGATCATGACCCTCGGGCTATCGGTTCCTGTAGGAAGATTTACAGATATCCCGTGCCTATTTGGAAGTACCAGAGTTTTCGGGAGAAAATCGTGTCATCCAAAGAATTTTGAATCCAAAATTTAGCTTTATTTCTCTCTCTGTTTCAATGTTGCTTGAGCAATTTTCTGCTGATTAATCATGGCAGATGTGTCTTCGATCTCAAGTTAATATGCTGGCTGATCCACTGGTTTCCATCACTCTTGTGCTTGCAAGAAGGACTATCCGAAGAGACCATAACTCATAGTTCTTTCCAAGAAGAATCGCACCCTGAGTTGGTTCTCTAAATTGCTAGATGACGCCATCTTTTAAAGAATTCAAAGAAAATAGGAAAGAAAAAAATAAATTTCTGCTTTACCGCCTTTTCTCTTAGAAAACCGTGTTTGTTGCTTGCTTGCGTGTATTTCATGGAGTGTAATTCAAAGCTTTCATGAGAGTCGACACGCAGGTTCCGTCACAGATTTTGACCCTCGACTTCGCGATCTATCCTCCTAAAAATCCAACTTCCGACAGTCATGTTGAAGAGGGCTTAATGGTTTCGGCCATTCTAGTCAATGCGGCAATGTGACCACACTTTGATGTTAAAGAACTACGGCATTTTCCGATTCTTTGTCTTTCAATTTGCCGAAATGTCAAGATATGTCGGAGGCCCTTCTCAAATCCTTTTCGGTGATTTCGCCGTGACTTCGGGCGTTTTGCTGCAACGATCCCGGTCCTTCCTGGACTGGTATGCGAAATGTCAAATTTCACCCTTTGACAATTTCAACAAATTCGTATTCTCGTGGATTTGATGGTCCGCATCTTCGATTTCGATTCGGTTTCATGACTTCACGGTTCCTTCGGCGAAGCAGATCTTCGACTCCTTGATTTCGACTTCCGATTTACCGAAATGCATGGCTCTTTCCTTTTGGGACTTCAAATGTCGAAATGTTGAAATGTGCATGTTGGACAATCAACGGTTCAGACCACATGATCCGACGGTCCGTGATCCTATCAGATTGCGGAATCGGCATTTCGCGACTCTGATTCCTCGGCCACAGGTTTCCAAACGCTGGTCCCAATTACATTTTGCCTAAATCGCTTTTTAAAAATTTCCGAAATTCTCGATTGATGCCATGCGTCCTTTCAAGATGGATCTGCCTCAGCTATTTCGCGATTACGACTTCATGACTCCAAATCCTCACAACTTTGAAACCCTAGTAGCCAGATGTCATGGTTTCTGATTCGCCACGTGTTCAAACGAATACGTCAGGATCTTTTCAGATTTCAGATTCTCGCCGGGTGGAGTACCGGACCTTTCATCAACAAGACCTCCTCGGAGCATTCAACTCCAAAATGCCGAAAATGATGGCGAATGGATCCGCCACCGGTCTCTTCCTCGAGATGGATGATCAGCAATCCTTCTGGATTTTCATGTATTTGGCGATGTCGGATTTTGCATATCGTTTTGGAGAGCACCACCTTCGGCCATCCAACTCCCAATCCTCGATTTTGTGATGGGATAAGATCAACGACTAACAATATTTCTTAATCCAACAGTCCATAATGACTCATGATTTCACAATTCATGAATTCTCACCGCCGTGTTCTCTAACCTTTACTCCCTACGAGTCAGAGAAATGTCGAGATATCGCCATGTATTTCTTGATGGACGGTCCAGAAGATGTCGGGATTTCATGACTTCACAAGTCAAAATTTCTCCGTGCACTCCAGAGGATTAAACTCGTGCACTTTCTCAACATCCAATGACTGCCGATCCTCCTCACAAGATCTAATGGTCGAAATTTTCGGCTTTTCCATAATTTCCCCATCCTTCAACTGGATTTCTGCCTTGGATTTGTTCACAAGATAAATCTTACGGCCACGACGGTTTTTCTTTGAACCTTTAGACTTATCTTTTCTATATTTGAAGGAATTTTCTCCTTCGGAAGAAAAATTCACGATTTTTTCAAAGATTTGGAAGAATTTCATGAGTTCTGAAGTTTAGCTTACCTAATCTTGGACGGATTTGAGAGAATTCTATAAATCTTTAAACGTTCTACCAAGTAGGAATCTTTAATGAATTTGAACGGGTTCTTCGAAGTTCTTCAAAATGTTCCCTGGCCCCAGAAGCTCTTCTTCATGAATCTTTTACTTAATTTGAAAAAATTTGCAGATTCATCAAGCTTCTCCATCTGCAGTCTTCGTTTCCTCAAGATTTTGAGTGTATAGCGCTCTACTTCCTCGTGCGAGCTTCAAAGATGATCTTTTGAGAGTACATCGTACATCTCTCCAATCCTGTGAAAAGACTGGGTCGCTCTCAAGATTCGTAAGGTCCGTGGGCTATTGTGAGGATCGTGTTGCTTTCCGGACTGTGTTAAGAGGCTTACTGCTGAAGCTCATACCATGATAAATTGTATAAGAAATGCGTAGAGAAAGAATAATAGAACATAAAACAAGATATTAGAATATATGAAGAAGAGTACAAAATGGAGTATTAAGGAAGGAAGTTCTAAAGTAGTAAGCATGCAAAGGGAAATAGCTGAGCAAAATAGGCTCAAGAAAAACAAGACAGACTACAAATACGACAACCTGGCAAAGGTACAACAAATTGTTGAGGTTACATTATATTTAACACTTGATTCTCATCATAAATATGATGTGGATTACAAGGTTCAGTCTCAATTGGTTGATAATTCCATCGTTGTTGACAATCGTCCCTCCTCCATTTGACTTAAATTGAAACTATCAGACATGACTTCTGCATGAAAACATATTCACATGGAACCAAGACTCAAAGGTTGGAGAGCTCGGGACGATGGGTGGAGGCCATCATTATTGCACAAAGTCGAGACCATATGGAGGCACGGGGCACTAAGAAAAAATCTTGGGTGCTAAAACACAGGGCCATGACCACTTATACATATAGAAGGAAATGTTTCATGTCGAGGTCCAAGGTTATATGTAAGTGTGCGTTCATGATGGATACATGCTTCCAAAGCTTTGAGAAAAGATGCAACAATGTGTCTCTTGTGAAATTCACTCCCATTGAGAATGGTGGATCGCAATAAGGCATAGCATATCATGTTGGCAATGTGAGCAATGACCTCAAACAAATGTCTTGAAAATATTGTGGGTCCTATCGACCAACGGTGTAACTTTCCTATCCATTTCAACTTCCTCTCTTCATATCACAATTGTCTGATCCATGAAAGGAATGCCCAATGGCTAATAACGTGTCCATATAAATCTACGATGTTGGTAGGGATCAACTCTGTAATGGATGTAAGGCGAACATCCAGATTGGTGATTGATCTATGATCATTTTGATCACATGGCATAGGTAATGGTTGTAGTAGCTCGTAAATCCAGATGAGATTGCATATTTTCAATACATTTCCAGATCCAACTCTCCTTGATATTGCTTCCGTTGCTGATGATCTAATCCTCCTTTCATATTCTTATTTCATTGTGGTTATTTTTATGGAATGACTATTGCATAGTTGATGGTGTGTGTTATCAATTATGTACAATTGGTCTCGATACATAGCCAACAAAAGCATTGTTGGAAGCTTTGTAAAGGGTTTTTATCCACCTAAAGGAGGGAAGAGAGTGAGAGGCATTTTATTTTGCCTAAGCCTTAATTGATTCTAGACCATCATATAGTTAGTTGAATGAGGCGATTTTTCTAAGACATTTTGAAAATTCCTTGTAAACTTGT
Source organism: Picea sitchensis (assembly GCA_010110895.2). Lineage (NCBI taxonomy): Eukaryota > Viridiplantae > Streptophyta > Pinopsida > Pinales > Pinaceae > Picea > Picea sitchensis. The sequence goes on along the minus strand of SNQJ01S0035080.1, from coordinate 19,906 downwards.
CCAAAGAGTGTATTCATAAACTCTTGGCAAGTATGATGCTTCAAAAGTTGTAATCCAGATATCATCAGATATAGGTTTCAGATTTATGCATATGTGGGATTTTCATTTCGAGCCTCAAGAACAAAGGTGAAGGAGATAAGGAATGTTACTTTTTCCAAACATTTTCTTTGCAAAAGTTGCAAGTGTTGGCTTTGCATTTTGATTCCGAAGTACGTGGGTTAAGGAGTCTTGAAGGAATGTGCATTTTGAAGACATTTGCATATAGATAAAATTGATACTTTTGGAGACCAAAAGGTTCTTTTGTAGGGAGGCGTAATCTGGGAGGATATCCACACATGGAAGGAACTTTAATTTTTTCACCAAGTTGATTTGAAGTTGGCGACAAAGTGGTTAAATGGTGAATTTATGCTTTTATGAGTTATAATCTCACGCATTTTTATTAATTCTTTGTGAGATAAGCCCTACATTTACCTATTTGATTAATTCTTTGTGATATGCTCATGCATTTTATCATGCTTTAAATGAGCTTTTGAAAAACTCATTCATTTAATTCTTTTTGTAAAATGATTAATACTTGTGAGGGAAATTAGACTCACATATTTTTCATTAAAATTGTAATTATGGAAATTGTTTTTTATGTGAGAAACCACCTCACACCAATTTTACAATTTTCTCACTGGAAGGTTGAGAGAATCAAGGGTATGGTAGAAGGGTATTTGGATGGTTTTGAGACTTTTCCCATTATGTGCTTGAATATGGTTTGAGATCCTACTTTAATGGATCTTATTTTTCCTCTTTTGTAATTAGATCCTATTATTGCGGATCTAGGAATTAATTCTCTTTTTTAAGAGTGGGTGAGGAAAAACTATATAATTCCTTATGTGAGCCATATTCATGGAGAAGTAGAGTAATGAGGAATTAATGAGGGGAGTTAGAGAGACATTTTTATACTACTCCTAAGTATTGAGAGACTTATTCATGTAAGGAAGTATCATTCTTGATGTATGGAGAGTTATTAGTGTGAGTAGCCTTCTTGAATTTTCCTTGAAGGAGAAGGCATCTCTTATGTAATCACTTATGACAAGGTCCAAACAACTTTTGAAGAAGGAATGAAATCGATCTGTATTCCAATTGAAGAGGGTATAGAGACATAGCCCAGGAGGGGCAAACTCCATTACCAACATCGGTTGCCTCTCTCTTGTCTTTTCATATGCTTATCCCATTTTTAGTTCATGTGTTTTATATAGTATTGTTTAAAAGCATGGTAATTAATGAACTCATATCCCCTTTAATCCTTATGCAAATAATTACAAAATATTCTCGATTGAAAACTTGCATAGAGTAAGTACTCACCCGTTTTCAGATCACTTAGACTGGCCAAGTACAAATCCATGATCTCAAAAAACAAACCCTTCAAAACATAAATAGTACTAATACCCAAAAAAAGATTGAATTTGAGTGATATTTGTTCCTAACTCAGAATTTAAGGGACATGTGCTCTTACCATTGGTGGAGACCCCTTGCACATCCATCATTGGGTGTTAGAATGACCAAGTACAAATCCATGATCTCAATAGAAACCCCTCAAAATTTAAATAGTAGTAATATACAATAAAATATTGTATTTCAGTGACATTTGTTTCTAACTCAAAAGTCAAGGGAAATGTGCTCTTACCCTCGGTGGAGACCCCATTGCACATCCCTCATTGGGTGTTAGAGTGACCAAGTAGAAATCCATGATCTCAAAAAACAAACCCCTCAAAACATAAATAGTACTGATATATATAAAAAGATAGTATTTGAGTGAGATTTTTTCCTAACTCATAAGTCAAGGGACATGTGCTCTTACCATTGGTTGAGACCTCATTGCACATCCCTCATTGGGTGTTAGACTGACCAAGTACAAATCCATGATCTCAAACAACAAACCCCTCAAAATATAAATAATACTAATATAAAAAAATTATTGTATTTGAGTAAGATTTGTTCCTAACTCATATGTAAAGGGACATGTGCTTTTACCATTGGTGGAGACCCCCTTTGTTGGATGTTAGACTCACCAAACACAAATCCATGATCTAAAAAAATAAACCCCTCAAAATATAAATAGTATCAATATCAATTATTAACCTCCATATCTCCATGGAGGTTTTTATCTATGGAGATATTGGAAATTATATTTTCATTATCAACTTTAATTCGGTTTCGTTCAATCTCTACACATTGCAATAAAATCATACGTGGACAATCATTTGTGGAGGCTTGGCAACTTCACCACATAGAAGAAAGTGGATTCCTACTTCAATTATGGGATATAGAAGAAGATCACATTCCATATAATTATATTAATCATATAAGACACACATGTCGTTTGACTGTGCCTTTTCCAAACAAACCATACAAAATTGAATATACAGTTTGCTCCATGGTTATGCTTTCTATACCTACTCCAGTGCCTGGGTATAAATATTACTTTATAGTAAATCCATTTACAACGTTCTTTACACATGGAGGTCTCATTGAAATTGGGCATTTTGGATTTTTTTTACTCATTGGAAATATTGGTGAACAAAAGTATGGATGGATAGTCGTAAAGTCATTGCATGATGAAAATGGACTTGAATTTTTTATTTGGAGCAATATGTATGGATATTGGAGGCAAGTTACCGCTCCTAATGGTGAACTGATACCTCCAAAAGATACAATGTTTTTGAAAGGTAAATTATATTGGGTACATATGCAAATAGTATATGAAGAGGATGTTTTATATGCATACAGAATGCATTCATTATATATAAAACATAATAAATGGGGTATTCATTTCATCCATACAGGACGTAGTAAGTGATCTATGTGTCTAACAATACATTCAAAACAATTGATATGTATTGTTAATTATGGATCTACATCTATTTGGTGCATTGATGAAATAAAAGATTTTAAACATGGTCAATGTCAAAGGTGTCAAAAAGAGGGATATTTTGAGGATGGAAGAGGCTTAAGATGGATGCTGTTACAAGAAATGACAACCAAAATAAACACGAATTTTTTTGAATATCTTCCATTTCAAGATCTTGGAAGTATTATAATCAAGTGCAAGAATGTTCAAATTCCATACATTTATTACGATCTGAATAAAGGTAGAATGACTCATATAGTAGTAGATGATTTATCTATGTCTGGAGATAATTTTCTTCCCATCCAAAGAGATAACCAATGTACAAACACAATTATGAACAACAATTTTTTCCCACTTGCACCAAACGTGGATTCAATCCATGATCTTCTGCCTTTATCGAACATGTCACAATAAAAAAAATTATGACTTATAACAATATGTGAAAAACAACTGTAATGGTAATTTTGAAACATCTATATACTTTTGTATGTTAGAAATAATAGGTGTGCTCGTTTAACCATAGACAATATAGAAATATTGTCACCCAACCATAGGCCGAAGCCACCCTCGAGCACCTTAACCTTGACAGGGAATAATTCTAGAAGAAAACCCTAGGCCTAATAGACAATCAAGGTAGCGTATTAGTCTCTAGAGTTAGCATACCAAGCAAAAAGTACAAACCATAACCAAGAGAGAGTCCAAGACTGAAACAAAAAATACAAGTTGCAGTAGTTGTAGCTGCAGCTACTCTCCAGACTTGCGCACAACTAAATTTCTGCAGTTGCGAGTTGTGTGTGTCAAATGAGCTCTAGCGTCCTATATTTATACTTCTCCTCCTTAGATGTCTGGGCCGAATTCTCATTTTGGAGGCTAAAAAAATCAATATTAAATATTTTCTTTAGCCGACTTGTCTTCTAGGGTTATGTCCAATGCTTTAGGGTTTCTTCTTGCTTCCCGGAATATTCTATTCTTTTCAGGGTTACACATGGAGGTTAATACCTCCCACGGCTACCATGATATCAACACTCCCTCCTATCTAGGGAGGTATTGAAATAAATGGTCTTGAGCACAAACATTCCATTCAAACGGTAGCATGATCATACCCATACAGGCTATCTCATGATTAGATCACGAGCACCATCATCACTATCAATATCATCTGATAGCATCAACTACATCATCTCTCGAAGCCATACTCCATCTAAGTAATTAGGCATGATGCTTAATAAGTCACTGACTCCACAGAGTGATACAAGAACCATTCTTCTAATCCGAACATATTTCCTAGAATAATAACTATTCCAACAGATGTTGGAAGCCACGCCATGGGATATAAGGACTATTCTTCTAATCCAAACATACATCCTAGAAGAATAATGTCCTGGACCATTTTCCATCTGGAGAATGTTTGTCCATCAGCACACTGACTATCCATCTAGTTGATAATGATTTTCAACACCACTGATAGTCTACATGGAAATCATAACAATGTCATTTAATAGAACACAATTGTGTCTATCCATAGTATTAAACAACTACTATCCAGTGGTACACAACCACACCAAGTAGCACACAACTACTTAATCAGAAACACATTGTCACAACCAGTGGAACACATCCACCAAAATAGCATACATATATTGTCCAGAGACATGCAGTCTCCATAGCAATCATATCATCTGATATCAACCTACATAAAACAATATCATGATATAAAATGAGTCATCTAGGCCATTCTTCCACTCACATCTATGAGATATGGAAGAGCATATTCCCTTAGAAAGTAAAACATCAACCATGGGCTATATAGACTATTATTCTCAAGCACAGAAGAATAATTGTCCTTGATTTCTGAGCCTGGACCATTCACCTAAATGGGCCATTCCTCCAACACTATTCATAGTGAAACCTAGAGAGAATGAGTCTGCCCTAGGGAATGCCTGCCCCTAATTGTTGAACCTGGACCATTCACCTAACTAGGCCATTCCTCCGACATTAATCATAGTAAAATCTAGATAGAATGAGTCTGCCTTAGGGAATGACTATCCGGACCATTTCCTAATGGAAATGACTATCCTGCACCAACCTCCAAAATGTACCATTCTTTGAAACTGGTCACGACTGTGAACTTCGAAAGAATGACTACCCAACGAAGCAGAGCATTCTACTTGACCACTACTCAAAGTGATTGCCAAGAAGAATGACTATCCTATACCATTCCCCCACACTGGTCACAAGGGGAATCGATGTCTATGGTACATCAACAATCTATCGAACCATTTTCATTATGAAAATGATTGTCCGATCTGGACCATTTTTCGAACTAGAAAATGCATGTCCATCAGAAATCTCAAACCAATTTCTGAATTGGAAAGAAACTGCTCATCTTGGACCATTTTTCGAACTGAAAAAATGATTGTCCAAAAATCAATAACACATCAGTGCTCCCTCCCAACCTGGAAGTAATCTCTTCATTTTTCAATAAGGAAGTAATCTCCATGAGACCCAACTTGTTTCTTAAGTACGCAAACTTTTTCATCTTGGATAGAGGCTTTACCAAAATTTATGCTATCTTCTCATATGTGGAGATATATTGGAGAACCACTTCTCTTTTCTGGACTTCATCACAAAGAATGTAATCCTTGATCTCAATGTAATTATGTCTGTCATGGAACATTGGTTTTCTCTGAAGGCTTCCTATAGCTCTGATCATTCCAATATATCATGGTTGAATTCAACACTTTTTTTTCCCGCTATCTCATGACATCGTGGCAAGGCTCAAACTGGAACATATCCAAGTACCACTTCTTCTGTCATCATGAGAGTTTTCCATGGATTAGCAATCCATAATCCCAGACTTCTGAGAACTATTTTAATACACTATCTCTGTCATAGAAATTTTTCACCACACTTCTGTTGTATATGAGATACTTTGCATCAAGTTGTTTGAATCCATACAAGGTATTATTATATTTGCATACATGGGTATTTTTCTGTTATAAGCTTCTTTCTCACTTGCTTTATTGGGAAGAACAATCTTTTACATGTAAATTCCAGACCATGGATACTACAAGAGGTATATCTGGAACAAGATGTTGTCATAGTCTTCTCCCTCCTTCTGGAAGAACCTATGAATATTGCAATGCTTCCATTCAGAAGTATTTTTTCACACTTTTCTTTATCATAACTTTCATTTCTTCTGCTCGATTGTTTCTTAGTGAGGTCAAACCAAGCTGGTAGTCTTTGTGATTTTCAGCATAATAACTGGTTGTTCTGGATTTTTCTTTCTTTCTTGGAATCTTCATGTTCTTCATTGTGTTTCTCTTTGGCTCTTGGGTCCATGGAGTCTTCTATAGATTCCATGCCCTGAAGATTCCAACTTCTTCCTTTCATCATACGATCATGGATGTAGATGGAAAACCAAGGATACTTTAAGGCTTCTTTTTGAAGAGGACTTCTTCTAGAGTCAAACTCAACACGTGTTGCTTATCATAGATGCTACTTTCAATGGGAACATGGATAGATACTTCATCATCCTCAATGGATTATATTTGGGATTAGCTCCCTCCTAATCCTTGATTCATGTATGAATGCATGCTCTTCTTTTGGAATTCTGTAATCAACTCCCTCCATCTAAGATAGTCCACGATTTCGTCTACATCATTATTTCCTTCTGCAAGGTGTCACATGTATTTTTCTAATTTTTTCTTGATTGTTGACTTCTTTCTGTTTTGACTCCTTCTGGTTCTCTTCAATTTTGGTTTTGATTTCGGCTTATCTGGTAGTTGTTACTTATATAATCTCTTCCACGGGAATTGTTATCAAAGATTGTCAATGTACTTCATCTTTTTCATGTGTATTTCTTGACTTATAGTCATTGTGATAGTAAACCTTATATTGTTATTCTTCCATAGGTGTTGTTTCACTGACCATCATATCTTCTAAGAAACAGATATACAAGAACTATGTAAACATGGTATGTACAAGGACTATGTTATAGAAGAATAATGTTACCTTGACTTAGAAGAAGAAATCTGCTTCATCTTGTTTGACTTTCTTTGAGGGTTCCTTTTCTTCGAAAATTGTTGCTTCCTGTGTTTCCTTCTGTTTCTTTAACTCGAGACAATGATTCTTGTAGTGACCATATTTTTGACAATTGAAGCATTGTTTTTTTGACACATCCTTCTCTTGATTTGGTTTCTTCCTTGAGTCAAACTTCTTCTTATTCCTGAATTTCTTGAACTTTGTTG
>SNQJ01S0035080.1:0-12747 GCA_010110895.2 Picea sitchensis | reverse complement strand
CAAGGTATGATGTTATATTGTCCTCATTATTCATTTTCATGTCATATATCTCATTCTTCAGACTCATTACTTGTCCAATGTTTCTGACTGAGAAGAGGTTAGTTAGGGCATCGTACATCTTCTTAGATGAGTCAAGATGAGAGATGTAGGGTATCAAGTGGTATTGTATAGAGTCCACTGTGATACTCATGGAATTGATGTCATTGTCTTTGAACTTCTCTATAACTGCAACGTTCTGAGGTTCCTTCTCTTTTCCTTCTTCAAACTGTGGTTCCATGATATTTCCTTTCACGATATCCAACACTTTCTTATTGGCAAGGATGAGATACATCCTTTTCTTCCATGCTATGAAGTTAGAAGCCCATTCTAACTTGTTTTCTGACTTCATAGAGTAGGTCATGACTACTTTGACTTAGTTAACCTTTGATTTTGACCAAAAACTCAAACTTGATGTCTTAGCTTGCTGAGAGTACCTAGAGGTGCACTAGGTTAGGGTGCACTAGGCTATCCAGAAATTAGGTCAATTTCTTCACTTAAGGTGCCTCAACAAGAGGGTTATGGTTTCGTTGTTGTAGCAAAAAATTTGACTGCAACTGCTAGTGTAATTGAGCAAATCCTCCCAATCTATCTTCCAGTGGTTAGACTGTCTGAAGATAGTTTGGGCCCATAACCTGTTAGAAATAATAGGTTTGCTCGTTTAACCATAGAAAATATAGCACTATTGTCACCCAACCATAGGTCGAAGCCACCCCCGAGCACCTTAACCTTGATAGAGAATAATTCTGGAAGCAAACCCTAGGCCTAATAACCAATCAAGGTAGCGTATCACTCTCTAGATTTAGCATACCAAGCAGAGAGTCCAAACCATAACCAAGAGAGAGTCCAATACTGAAACCAAAAATACAAGTTGCAGTAGTTGCAGTTGCAGTTGCAGTAGCTGCAGTTGCAACTACTCTCCAGACTCGTGCACAACTAAATTTCTGCAATTGCAAGGTGTGTGTCAAATGAGCTCTGGCATCCTATATTTATAATTCTCCTCCTTAGCTGTCTGGGTTGACTTCTCATTCTGGAGGCTAAAAAACTCAATATTAAATATTTCCTTTAGCCGACTTGTCTTCTAGGGTTATGTCCAATTCTTTAGGGTTTCTTCTTGCTTCCCAGAATATTCTATTCTTATCAAGGTTACACGTGAAGGTTAACACCTCCCATAGCTACCATAATATCAACATTGTATACCTTTTGTCACAATTGATGTGTATTCATTTTGGGACAATGGTAATTTTGAAACATCTATATACTTTTGTATACTTTTTGTTACAATTGATGTGTATTCATTTTGGGACAACATATTCTCTTATTGTAAAAACTTAGTATTTTTATGAACATTTTTTCCCTGAAATTTTCTATTACATATAATGTCATATATTGTAATTTTTAAATTTACTTTAATGATTTTAACAATTCCACTGATTTTAACAATTTGTTTACTGCTTTTTCAAATATTAGTGAAATAGAGATGCAAACTCGCATATGAAGTCAGATACCAACAAAATTTTTAGAAATTGTATTTCTATGGCTTCCTTTATCTACTAATATCCACTTGAGAAGTGTTTGCAAATAATGGAATGAATTTCTACTACATTAACATTTCCTCACAAGATGGAAACAATATCGATTAAAATAATACAAAATTTTGATTAACTAAGACAGTGATTGTCGAAAGCATTTCCATGCTACTTATATAAATGAAGTAGGAAAGTTATAACTCTTGTCTATGCCATTCCGAAATAGAACATGTAAAATTGAATCTGCATATGGTTCAGTTCTTTTAGTTTCTTCACCTACATAATTCTTCAGAAGACAGAACTACTATCTTGTGAATCCTTTCACAAAAACTTCTACCTTTTTAGGATGTGTCAATATTGGTTATTAGGTTTTTTTTACAACTTTTAAATATATACAACAACATATATATGAATGGATAATTGTGAAGAAAGTCACTGCCATAGGAATTCCAAATTATTTTATGTATAACAATCTTCACAGACATTGGAGACAAACATATGTTCTTGATGGTGAACCATTTCCTCCAAAAAATCTAGTTTTCCACAATGGGATCGTTTATTGGATACATGTTCATATCATTTATGGAGAATCCCTTATTTATTCATATCGATCATATTGGATAAATATTCAAAAGAATAAATGGGGCTTACATTTTATTTGACAATCATGTATTACAAGGTCAACATGCTTGGAAGTCCATGACAATCAACTTATATGTTTAACGAATGATGGTGTCAATACAATATGATTATTAAAAGATATTAGAAATGAATGTGTTCCACCAGTGCCTCCCAATATATCAACAAACTATTTTGAATATGGAGATGATTTTACATAGAATATGATATCCAACTTAACATTGGATGTTAATAAAAAATACCCTGAGTATTTCGTAGTTTCTTCAGTTGGTAGCATCATAATCATGTGTAAAAATGCATCTTTTCAGTTCATCTTGTATGACTTGAGTAATTTGATATGCGACAATGTAGCAAGAAATCAAATAATAACATACATTCATTCAATAATATATAGTCCAATTGTTCAAGATATTTTTGAACAGATTCACAACACTACTATATACCCAGTTTCTCTAAATATAGAATCAATTGATGATGTACCAATTGCTGCTAGTAAAAGAAAAGATAATTGGAATTTCAGTTCAATTTCTTATTCTGTCGTACATCCACATTTTGAATTCCTACTATCATTATAAAATGGCAAACCCATATCTTGTAATAATAATAATAATAAAAACATTTCAATACATTTAAAGTACTTAATCAATTGTTGTTATGTTCTATTAGATAAGTGTAAATATTTTTGAAACATTTATTTTTTATGTTATTCTTATGAAAAAAAAATAATCATACACTTCTATCTTATCACATATTGTATTTAATGATTAATGTTTTTGTTTTTTTTTTTAAGTAAAAAAGAGGGAAGTTCCTGCTATATTAATTGGCAAAAAAATTACAGTTGTACCTGGGCTACCATCCATTCCGCCACCTAAGAGGAAACTGAAACGGTGTCATCCCTTGTCCAAAAAAAGATGGTTTGCCAACAATCCTTCCTGTAGGAAACCAAGACTGATGGAGTTTCACTGTCTTAATTATAACTATTGTCTTACATAAATTAACTATAAGAAAACACAGAGCTGTAAAAAAAGACTAGAGTCTTAAGAAAGACCATGGCAGTTACCCGGTGGTGTTTGAGGTGGCACCCACATCCTGAGCATTTTCCTTAGCTGGCATGACGAAGAGTTGCGCACAAATTGGGCATCTCTGACCCAGTGGCACGTTGGAGAAGGCATCGTAGAGCATGTCCAGACGCTGACCCATGGGGGTGCCATGGTGGACTTGGTCTGCCATCTAGCCCCACAGATCAAACATCAAGTCAAGGTGGTCTGGGTGGAGGAAAGGTGGCGGGACATGCCACTAATTTTGCATGGATGATATGGGAGGTGGCATGAATTCTATGCACCCTCCCAAGTCATGTCTCCCTGTTGCATTACCTAGGCCTCTCTTAAAGCCTCTTCTCTATGTTGCTCTGCATTTTCTTCCCTACCAGCGCCTTCACTCTGTTCGCTCTCATCCAAAGTGGCTCCAGCTACTGGTGATGCTGCCTGAGAGGCTATCTTTTCCGGTATTTCGTCCAAGGTGTTTCCAGCTTCTGGAACTGTAGCATGAGTGACTGTTTCTTCCAGTATATCCTCCTCAATGAAGCAGGTGGGGAATTCTTCTTGTTCCTGCGCATTCTCATAGGCTTGTTATTTTTTGGTGGTAAGCATGGAGGCTTCCACGCGAAATTCACTTGATGGTGCCCAATCGTCAGGCACTGTGAAGAGGAGATTCTCCGGAGGGACCTGAATTGGCTCCTCTTGGATAACTTCTTCGATGTATGCCATTGTAGGCTCCTTCGAGTTAGATTCTTTAGTCAACGACCTGGGAGGAATTCTGAGCTCAATTATTTTGCGCATGATTTGGGTCTGAGCAATGGAGAGCACTCGTTCCATCCTTTGTAGTTTCCTCTGTCGTGTGGCAAAGGCATACCAGGCTGAGCCATGGCATGGTTTCCCCCGTTCGTGTGGCATCAAGGTAAGAAAGTAGGTAATAACTATGCAAGATTCTCGTTGCTAGGATAAGCCTGAAATGGAAGAAGGCACGGTGTGGGTGCATCAAGAGAGGGATGGTCGACGGGACGTCCATATCCATTGAATCCCCCTCGTAAATGAGCTACATCACTGGATTGCTTGCGTGAGGGGAAATTCCTCTCTCAGGAGAGAGGTAGTTGGAGCCAACTTCCATCCTTAATGCTGAGGGGATGGGAGTCAACCGAACTTATTTATGTCTAGACCTGACTCTGCTCCAGGTGTCTCCATTGGTCTGTGTGGCACCCCATCCATTAATGATTAATGTTATTACATACTATATTCAATAATTAACTATAATCACTTTTCTTATATTCTCAGTAACAATGATGAAATGCTTCATTATGTCATTCAAAAAATATTCTTTTTTTTATAATTTACAATGGTATTTGATAATGTTTTAAATTATCATTATTCTTATTTTTGTAGATATGACATCTGATACTACATCTGCCAATACTCAGAAGAAAAATCCATCTGAATCATCATTTGAAACAATAAACGAATATCATTAGAGAATGTACCAACAAAGAAAAGNTATCATTATTCTTATTTTTGTAGATATGACATCTGATACTACATCTGCCAATACTCAGAAGAAAAATCCATCTGAATCATCATTTGAAACAATAAACGAATATCATTAGAGAATGTACCAACAAAGAAAAGAAGAGATGAATGCGAAACTTCGTTTAAATTATAAAGATAAAAATAAATACATCAATAAAAAAAAGGAGGACAAACCGTCAATTATCAGAAGATGTTATTGATTCTCAATATCAAGGACACATCAATTTCCAAATATTATATGATATCATGAAAATAACATATGTTTTGAATGAAATACCTACATTCAACAATGAAGATACAATGAGAGAAGCTTCTATAGTGAATTATTGTAATGCAGAAGCATCCATACAAAATATTTAATCGACGTTTATTCATGATGCTTCTACAAGTCGAAGAGTGAACATACCAAACAATATAATCAAAATAAATGATGAAGGTCGAAACACAATGGAGAAATTTGATAATACATGTATAGAAGTTGTTAGGTCAAAGGTATAGAACAAATATTCAATAGTATCATTTTTAATTAACAATCTCTTATAGAAATACAATTTAATATAAATATTTTCCACTCTATTTTAACCTATATTATATGAATTTTCATGACCATATTCAAAGTTTTTCTACAAATCAATCGATCATTGAAGGAAATATTGTACTAGAAGTTAATAAAACAAATAGAGTCCAAGACAATAATGTTGGATATAGAGGAAGTTACGATGAGAAAAAAACCTATTTCTCTTGGAACTAGAAAGGTTACGATCAATGTTTTCACAAATAATTTCAATTGATGTTTTTTCTATATTTTATTTTTTCCCTATGATGTATAATTTATTTTATTTCTAAGACAATCATATTTTACATACATGATACTACTGCAGGGGTGCATCTACCATCAACAATTCAAAATAATTCTTTCCCCAACATTTTGTTACCAAGCAATCTTCAAAACGTTTCAATATCTCAAAATGAAACAATACAGACAAAGACAATGTATCTGAACCAATTCAATGCTGATGTTGATAATAACATTCATAATGAATTTCTAGAACCCATGTTTTCAGAAATTGAGATTCAATGCGACAAAAATATGGAAATGCATTTTGAAGATAAAAACAGAAAAAGATCGTGTGCCTCATCTCACAATCTTTCATCATCAAATCAACACATATATCTTCAAATATTTTCAATCAATATGGAAGAGTCAAATGATATAAGTACAATATTTAAGAGATTAACACCTTTTCATAAAAAGTTTCTTAGAAAAATAGATAAGTTATCAATTGTGCAAATGTGTCATATGTGTCAAGAATCATACCCTGGTATGAATGTATGTAAAGGACTTGAAGGACCTGTTTGTTAGAGATGCAAAAATGAACGAGGATCTTGTCGTTTTTCTCAATGGAACAAAATGGATCCTGGTGAACAATCTCAGTTTTGTCATTGTTAACACAAGTCGAGGAAATGTTAATAGCACGAGTGAATCCAATATTACAAGTGGAACATGCACATGATGGCCAATATAAATATAACAATCACACAATCAGTTTCCCGCAGGGTATTAATTCTATCACTAAATGGTTTCCCCGTCGGATTGAAGATATTCACATTTTAATTGTAAGGAGAAAAGCAACTCAATCAAAACACTATGACTACATTGTTAGTAGATCGCATGTAATGAATGAATTGCATTACAAAATAGAAATGGAAAAATATTATAAACATGTTGAAATAGATATGGACTCAATAATATCTCTTCCACATGAAGCAATTGATATCTTTGAAAGGCTACACTATATCAACTCAGAAATAGACAAATCAACAGAAAACGATGTAGAAATTGAACAAATTGAACAAGATCAATTGGAATCTCATCCTTCCTTCTTTACAATGAGATTACCAAATGCACAACGAGAATTGGAAGAAATTAGAATTTTTTGTCAAAATGATAATTATTTATTTGATCTGCAAATGGAATGGCTAGAAATTAGCTTGTCACCAATTAATGAATATAACACGGAAGGATTATTTGACATGGATTTTCCAAAATTGTTCCCAACAAGAAATGTTGATTGGTTGCAACCACGTCTTGTCATAGTTCGATTACATGAATATGCATTACACTTACTAAGGTATCGTGATCAAATATTTGGTAAACTTCCAAAATTTCATTACTTTATTTTGAATATGATAATGAGGCATAGAAGCCAAGGTAAAACAATTGTGTTTGTGAAAAAAATATAGAAGATGGGATACCTACAAAAATAGAGGATTCACCCCCGAATGGGGTGCCACGTCGCAAAGTCGAGACACGCGGGCAAATGCCGGGTTGCGCCATTAATATAACCCACCAGCGACCATCCCTTCAGCATTAAAATGGGAATGAGCCCATGCAGGTTTAACCAGAGGACGAGGCCCTTCGCGCAAGTGAATAAGATGATGCACCAGTGCACTAGGAGTCCAACCTTAATGGCCAAGGCAGTCACCGTCATTCTCATCCTTATCAACCGCCTCGACAACAATGAGAGGTATTCGAATTTCACAGAGCCGAACGTAGCACTACCGGAGTTCTGGAGCAAGGTTATCCTTCCGCTGGGAACTTCGGACATCTCCAGGTTCCTCAACATGCCCAAGGCACAAGGAAAGCCTCACAGGGGCGCAGCTTGGTACTCATTTGAATCACACAGGTAGAGGCAGAATAAGTTCGAGAAGGTGTTGGCCTTGGCGTCCTTGCGGAGAAACAGGAAGTTTGGGAGACCTCGAACACCTCCCATGGCGTACATGAAAGAGATTACCTTAGACGAGGCCATGCAAAGTCATCATGAGCACCCTCTTTTCATAGTCCCAGACAATTGGAATCCTCACACAGATTTTGGCAATGAAGACAAGATTCCGGCTCCAGGAATACCGCGTGGTCACAGAGCAACTCACCCGGCAGAGGAATTCACCACCTGCTATGTTGAGGAAGAGGTATCGTGCTGTGAAAATGTAAAGATCGACCCGCCCAGTGGTGCACCTCCAGAGGAAGCGACTTAGTCAAACAAGTGGTAGGCACATCAAGTCAGTGAAGAAAACGAAGGCGAAGGAGAAAACCATGCACAGTGTCCATTTCCCTTGGTCTCTGTTGAAGGAAATTGGAAAGACCAGCCTCCTTTCACCAACCTAGGGTACCTAGCACTAATCTTTGAAATGCGGAGCATGCTATATGATCAGATCTTTCGAACCATTAAAATCAACCAACGACTCGATATGTTGTATGTTTCACACTCTAGGACTCTCCTGAGAAGGCAGTGCCCTACGTGTGCACAAGCTTATGCAATTCCTGCAGGATGGCGAAAGCACGGGGAAGAGGATGAGCCGATTGGTTAAAAGGTCTTGTGATGTCCATAGTTAGAAATCTCTTTTTGTTTCATAACAAAGCTTTAGCCCAGTTAGATCATAGCAATGTTGTAAGTAGGTTGTTAGAATATAGACTGAACCTAATGGCCATGCATCCTGGTTTCCTTCGGGTAGGACAACACTCTGACAATTTTGTTTGTTTGAACACAAGTGGCATAGAATGTCCAGCTGTCTCGATTTCCTCTTTAGGCGAGACAACTGGCATTACAACTAGACTCTGTAACTCTGCAACTCTAATATAAATAGGTTCCTCCCCTTTTTTACTTAAAAAAAACAATAGAGGATTTACGTAAATAATTGAATGAGTTCCCTAACACTAAATTGACTGAAAGGTTGATGTGGTATGGTGGAAATATTTGAGGGACAAAGGCATATTGGAATACGTGTTGTAGTGAGCTTACTCACATGATAAACCAACTTGGCTCTCCAAATGTTTTTTTTACACTAAGTGCAGCTAACACAAAGTGGTCTGACCTACATAAACTTATTCCTGGTAATCAACTTGTTAATCTACGAAATCAACAATGATGGAGAATTGATAACGTTATTAAATATCCACATATTGTTGCAATATATATGCATCAACGCTTCAACATTTTTCGGGATGAAATTATTATAAAATATCTCCAAGCTAAGGATTACTAGTACACATATTTACTTTAAAACCTTTAATTTTAATTTATGAAATGATATGATATTTATGCATTACTATTACAATTCAATATTTCATACAATTTTCATAGGTATGAATGACAACACAGAGGATCCACACATATCCATGGATTTCTATGGTTAGAAGGTGCTCCAAACATGGATACCTTGGATTGGAAAGATGAAGTAAGAGTAAATGTTGCAAAACAATATTTTGACAAATATGTTACAACATGGAATCCTCGTGATATTCACCATCAAAATATATATGTTCACCGGTTTCTTAATGATAACCCCTACTTATTGGACACTTAGACACTATTCAATATATATCCTCTTCATGATTATGAACAATTAGAAAATCGAGTACAATGAAACACAAAAAAATTTGTCAACTCATGCTTACGTAAAAAGGGTTTTCTTACAAATGTCACTACAATACCCCTTGGGAACTGAGAGATGAATCAAAACTTTTTATAAATGAAAAAGGACAAAAGAAATATGAAGTTGCACATAATGATGGCAGGGTAAATGTTCATAATATAGGCCTTCATTCAATGTGGCGTTCGAATGTTGATTTCCAACCGGTTCTTTCATGTTATGCAATGTTGAAGCACATTGAAAAATATGCCTCTAAAGCTGAAAGAAGATCATAAAGCTATCAAGATATGCTAACAAAAATTTCAAGTACTGTTGACTCTGAAAATCCTGCTATATGTGCATACAAAAAATTCATAGTTGAAACAATTGTAGATAGAGACATAAATCCTGCTATATGTGCATACAAAAAATTCATAGTTGAAACAATTGTAGATAGAGACATAGGAGCACAAGAAACATGTCATATGTTATTAAAACTCCCTCTTGCACTAGTTTTTTTCCCTCGATGTTTGTAGGAAAGTCTTCAAAAAAGTTTCATTTAATACTGAACATGATCAATTTTCCAAAAACTTTGGTTTCATTGAAATATATCAAGGAAGACCTGCATTCCTTGAACATTTGTCTCTTATAGAAACTGCACGATCATGGACATTTAACCCACGACGTAATAAAGAACAATGGATGCCTAGAAAAAATGTTGCACAATAATTTGAGTTTGGCCTCGATTTCTAACAATTCCTAATGAAAATTCATAAAACTATGAATCATTCTGTCAATGTGAATTATTATTATATAAACCATTCAGAAACATTCCTATTGATATAGGTATTGATAAAGAAGTTGTTATTCAGAATTGGAAGAATATGAGATATCGACCTTGGAATATTCAATGAATAGAATAAAAAACAAAAAGTCTTGAAGAAGATACTGAAATAAATGAAGAATAAATCATTCCTCTTGATGATATGGATGACTGAAAAATACTATCGCACATTATTCCTCCTAATTATATTCAAGTGTCTGACATTGATACTCTCGGTCGAAGAAAATTTGACTTGAATCATTTTGGGGATGATACTATGGGTTCAGATAATGCAACAGAAGAAGCAAATAATTTCATCCAAATGCATGATCGATTGGAACAATATAAAATCAGTCGCTTTCCACATCAACGTATTCATTTTCTTTGTCTGAAAAAAAACAACTTTGTTTTCAAATTATCATCGAACATTTCAATGATGCAAATACTGAAGATCCACTAAGATGATTGTTCAAGGAACTGCAGGAACAAGAAATTCATACCTTATACATTGCATTTCAAAATAATTCATCTCTCACTCAATTAATGGAAATATCCCTTTTCTTTTATTCACACCTACTGGAATCATTGCTTTCAATATTCGAGCTAAAACAATACACTTGACATTAAGAATTCCTATTAAATACTTTAAACCTTTACAGGGTCAAGCACTTGCAATATTTCAAGAGGAAATGAAACATACTAAATACATTTTGATCGATGAAATGAGCTTCATTGGACCAAGGTTGTTCATGTAGATTGATTCTCGATTGCATCAATCATTTCCAGAAAAGAAATCTATTCCATTCGAAGGAAAATCGTTAATTTTTATTGGAGACCTCAATCAATTACCACTTATCAAAGATAAACCATTGTATGTAGGTAACAAAACTACTAATATTATATGGAAAGATTTCAAAATGGTTGTCACTTTAGAAAGAATTTTTCGTCAACAAGGAACAAATCCAAAGCAATAAGATTTTTGAAGATTATTGACAAACATTAGAAATGCAGATGCAAAATTGGATGACTGGAATATTTTGATGTCAAGGATAGACACATTATGGATTCCATTGAAATTAATAGTTTCAAATAAAAAATCCATTTATTTCCAACAAACAAATTGGTCGATCTACACAACAAGTCCATGCTTAAATCATTGAATACTCTTATTGCACGATGTGTTGCATAACATACAAAGAAAAAATAATTTAATGATGTAGATGATGAACAAATTGAACATGAAATTCTTTTATGTGCATGTCAACGTGTCATGCTGGCATCAAATTTTTGGGTAGAAGCAGGGTTAGTAAATGGAGCACTTGGAATTGTTCAAAAAATATTCTACTATCTTGGATCAAGACCACCTCAACTACCAATTTATACAACTGTTTCATTTGATAATTACAATGGTATACCATGGGACATGAAAGATGAAAGTATTGTACCGATACCACTAGTTGTTAGAGTAAATCATAAACAAATCCCATTATGTATGACTTGGGCTCTCACTATACACAAATCACAAGGATTGACAATAGATAAAGCAACAATTGATATTGATACTACTGAAATACAAGGTTTAACATTTACAACTCAATTTCACGAGTTAAATAAATATTTGGTTTAAGGATATTGCCGCCATTCACATTTGAAAGATATGCAAAAATGAGTGAAAGTGCATATGCTACAATTAGAAAAGAAAAGAAGAACAACGATTGCAATCAATATCTTTGTAATGATTCCACTTATTGTAGAACATGGTTAGTTATTTGACTCTATTCTATATCTATCATCACTTTCAATGCTTTATGTTATGTAAATATAATCATATCTATCACTTTTTCAGATGTCAAAACATTTATGAATGAAAAAACATTTATCATTCAAAATATCAAATGCAACAAAAAAAAGGTACGTCTTTTTAATATACTTTATTCAATTTTATTGTATGAATATGAATTATTTGTAACATCATTTCAAATTATTTATAACTAACTTCTATTTTATTATTTTAGTGTTTCAATTAAATTATTTTTATTAAATGTTTGTCTTATAACATCACATTTAAATAATAACAACCCTTTTGTGTTTTATGAACAGATAGATATTGAATCAAACATGGTTGTTGTGGAAAATAAAATAGAAACATGGAATAGGATGTCATGAAGCAACAACAAATTGCATAATTTAGCTGTCAAATTTCTAATATGACTATGCAACATAACATAATCATAACTTCGAGCATGTACAATTTGAAATCTCATCGTTCCACCATGAACTCAAACTTGTATAGAGATCAAATGCAAAAAAAATAAAAGTTAATTCTTCAAAGTTTTGTTTTTGTAAATATCCATACTTTATACAAAAGTTATTTCCCTATTTTTTGTTTCAATGATTTCTTTAATAAATATAATATTTTATGCAATGTCCATATTATTTTCTATATAGTTTTTATACAAACATATAAATTGAAGCTATAACCTCTTTATATCATTTAAGAAATATTTTATTAATATTTTCATATACACATCGCATAAAATAAAATAAAATAAATTATATTTCTATAAATTCTATACTCAAAAAAATATTTCAATGTAGCAATGTCACGTCATATTTTAATATTCATATAATGCGACATAAAATTAATGAAAATCACAATCTTGAATAAAGTTTAAAAATGAATAAATTAAAAGAACATTTTCCAATGTCACAATATGACAAAATTTCATTA
>SNQJ01S0035079.1:61325-82730 GCA_010110895.2 Picea sitchensis | reverse complement strand
GAGATTTATAGAGAGACACAGACGGAGTTATAGAGAGGGAGAGAGAGAGAGGGATAGATAGGGAGAGTGAGTTATAGAGAGGGAGAAAAGGAGAGTTATATAACAGATGAAATCAAAGGGTTTTATCTTAATTAGTTGTTTATGTATCATATGATATATGTTGTCTATAGTATTTCATTTCCTCATATATTTTTATTTGTTGAAGAAGAGGGCAATAGCCAAAACCATTGGGTATTGTTTTTTGAGAAGAAACAAGATGATATTGAAATTTTTGTCAGCACCATTGACAAACATAGACAACAGGGAAAATTTGTTAATGACAAGAGTACTCTGTCTTCTAATGTCTCATAGAAAAATAGTCTACCAAAAAAAATATCTCAGTCAGCGGCATAGGAACAAAGGAAATCTTCATTGAAAAATTCAAATGATGGAGGAGATCACAACCCTCCTAAAGGAAGTTTTGAAAGGAACCATAAACTCCTAGTGACTAGTAAAATAAAAATACAAACAAGTAGAGAAGG
This sequence comes from Picea sitchensis, assembly GCA_010110895.2. Classification (NCBI taxonomy): domain Eukaryota; kingdom Viridiplantae; phylum Streptophyta; class Pinopsida; order Pinales; family Pinaceae; genus Picea; species Picea sitchensis. The sequence goes on along the minus strand of SNQJ01S0035079.1, from coordinate 82,209 downwards.
AGGAAATGAGGGTGCACCTGAAGATGAGATTGTTCTTGAAGACTTGGACCTGGATGTGAATATGGAAGAGATCGAATTTACTGATGAAGAACAAAGAGTTAAATAAAATATAGAATTCATGATAGAATTCGATATACATGAACCGATTTTATTCAAGGAATAATCCCTAACTTTGCAAAATTTCCTATATGAAAAAGGTTTAAATAAATTAGTATTTGAAAATTTTCATTTAAATAATAAGAAAGTTTAAGAAAAAACAAGCTTGGAACTAGACCTCAATGGTTTTCCAACGTCTAAAATCATACAAATTCATGAAGCCATGGGTGAAGTTTTAAATTTGTCTATTGATTAAATGGAAAATGAAAATTTCATCTTAAAATAAAGAATCAAAGAATTGGATAACGCTCTGATCCCTCTAGTGTCCACCCATATTTTCCAACCCAATTACTACAATGCAACCCTGGAAGAGATCTTATGGAACACCAAAAGCTAGCTCAATATTAAGAGGAGCATTGAGCCTACTTGTTGATGTTATAAAATATGTCGAATAAAATATTAAGAAAATAATGTCTCTCATTCTCGAGGCATGGGAATTAGAATTTTTTTTTTCTTTCAGATCGAGATCTAAAATTTGAGACAATATCTTCAGGCTGACCTTGAGAATGATGAAGAATTTTATAAAGGGGTTGTTTCTATATTATTCCTGAAAGATTCAAGCATGAGTGAGTATAAAATAAAAGAGGAGGACTTTCCTTCATTAGTTTGCATAAAGTAACTCAAAGCATGTTGGATAAAAACATCTAAGTGTTTAAAAGAAATATTGGTTGAATGTGATAGTATAAGTGTCAAAAGGGGAGATTCATATTTAAAATTGATTGATTTAGATTTGGATGGAATCACTGAATAAGTTGAAGAGACAAAAATTATACTAAATTATATACCTATGTCCAAGGGGATATTTGAAGGAAAAGTGGAATTATTAAAAACTAGATCAACTAAGAGGTTCAATATTTTGACCAAATATTCATAATTCAAAGTCGAAAGTTGGTTAGTTAGTTATGTTAACCAGAATGGACATATTGAAGATACATTACCCCAAATTTCAATTGAATTTATAGATATGGAAAGTGCGTTATTTTCTACAAAATTAAGGCAATAAATACTTATTGCGCCCATGAGAGACTATATTGAAAATTGGTTAAAAACTAACGCAACCAAAATAACATAACCAAATCAAGAAGATTATGTTGCAAATGGTCACAAAATTTCAGGGAAAGAACCTCAGTAAGAAGATAACACATGAGAGAAATTCATCACAACAGGTAAACGATCATCTTTCGTAATCTCCTACTCTACATACATCATTTAGTTATGTATTTTCAGTCTCTTGAGAGCGCATAAAAGATCTCTGATAAATTCATTTTTCTTCTTACAGGTCGAGTCCAATCTAGCTTATTTTATTTGTATGGTCCACGAGAGCCCAATCCCATTCCATTTGGACAAACTCCAACTTTTAATTTTATTGCAACCAGACTATTATTATTTTTTGAAACTCTGAAGAGAACTATTTTGGGGTGCAATTTCAATGATTTCCCAAACTTTGAGTTTATGAGCACGATATTTTTGAGCAGGACCTATCATAATATTTTATGTTATAAATGAAATAATATTTTTTTTTTGTAAATAAGTAAAATATATTAAGTGCCTCTCAGAAGCAAAACATAGAGCAGGATACAAAATATTCAAACTGAATAATGGACTGCCCCAACAGAGGGGAAACCAGTCCATATTCTAGAGTCTCCATACTATTCATAACTACTATTGTCTATTGGAAACATAAGAGTTATTCCTAGATACTCTGTTAAAACTTGAGGAGAGTTTGACAAATAGACACCTGACACTCTACAAAATAACTGACATGCTAGACACCTGGAGAGTAGTTGGGCCACATGGGTTGGAGATCTTCTGTCCAGGGATCCTCCTCGATGTAAGTGATATGGTCAGCCCAATTCCTGTCGCCCTGCTCATCGTCCACTGTATTATCACCTTTGCTGCCTGAGGTTGCGCCTATATCTTCTTCCTTCCTCACATTTGCAGCTGTCTCCTCTGGTGCGTCCGGTTCCTGCAATGGAGAGTCTTCATTTTGTCTAGTGGCAAGGGAGTCATGCAGGGAGGTGAGTGTCCTGAGAAAGAGGTCGACCTTGGAATCCATTTCCTGGAGACGGAAGTTGAGATCTTCCACACCTTGGCGTATACCAAAGACCAAATCAAATAGATTCGCTAGGCTATCACATAGCTGCGCAGAGGTGTAAGAATCCCGGGGGAGGGGCCCAACCCCTCGTGAGGCCTGTGGAGGGTCGGGCGCAGGGGCATAGGGAAACTCCGGAGGGGGAGGGCTGACGGGTCGAGACACCAATTCCCTTGAGGAGGAGTGCTCATGCACCATGTGACGATATGTAATTGAGGGACATGCACCATGTGACGATATGTAATTGAGGGATGGCCAGACTGACTGCGAGAAGAAGAACTCAAAGAGGACGAATCAGAGCAAGAGATGGAGGGCCGTCGAGGCTTCCAAGGTGAGCCTTGCCTTGGCCTCCCTCGAGGGCACGTCATGGTCCAATGAACTCTGTGGGAAGGAGTGATACTGTATGCGTAGCGGGAGCAGAGATAGGTGGAGGAAACAAAACCGAACTGATGCCAAAGCCACTGCAGAGCGAGCTCTGCTAGCAGCCAGCTGCAACAAACAAACAACATTGTATTCGACTGCATAATTTGAAGCCAAAATGGTGGATCGGCTGCGTTAATGGGTGCATTTAAACCCATTCGCATTGAAAATACGGTGCAATTAACCGCCGAGTGGGGGCACGATCCTTTCACGTGCCCCTACGTCTTGTACCTCGCCACCCGCCTCCATCGGCTGTCGCGTAGATCACACTGTCACCCCATCCGAGGGGGCGTCCATCATTCTGGCCTTCTGGATACATTGTTGAAGAATAGGGTGGTTCGGATCAGCTTCTGCATTGCACTAGAGGTATGAATCTCCCCAGGTGGTTCCCAAATTGGCCAAGTCATCCGCCACCTGGTTTGCCTTCCTTATGACATGTGTGGGGATGAGGACGCGATTGGGGTGGATTAGTCTTGCAATGATCTAGAGGCCATGAGAGAGTCTCCAGCTGGGCGAGATGCGATCTGGATTCCCCCCATTTATAAGCTTGCGTAATAGGCTTATGACAATCTGTGAATCCCCTTCGACAAAAAGCTTTGTGAAGTTGTAATTTATGGCTAGCTGCATTATTTGTGGTATGTCCAAGGGAGCCTACTCCAATAACAAGGATGTGCCCACAATAGTCACAGAAGACCACTCCATAGCCAGCGTCTCCAGGATTTCCCTTGGAGGCACCGTCAAAGTTGAGTTTGACAAAGTCCTCAGGCAGGGGGGACCAGAAGGAGGGGCAGAGGGAAGAGGGGGAGAGAGGAGGGGGAGAGGGAGCGGGGGAAGGGTGGAGGGGAGTCCAAAAACGGAGGATGGGGAGTTTAGAGGGAGGGCATGCTGAGTCAGTGCTAGACCAGTTCTGAAGGTGAATAGTTTCCAGGATGCTACGACGACATTGAAGCCAACATTATTGCCATGGACGGGAGAGGTTTCTGAAAATTCTTTGGTTTCTTTCTTTCCAGGTGTTCCAAAGGATAAAACCTGGAAGGAGTTGCCAAATGCGGTTGAGGAGGGTCGAATGGAAGGCTGAGTCTCTCCAGTTCAAAAGAGTTTCAAAGAGGTTGTCCCTGTGGCGGTCTGAGGCACGCATAACAATTGTTGCTTGATCCCAGATTTGGTTGGTGTAGGGGCAGGTGTTAAGGAGATGATTTAAAGTTTCTTCAGCTTCTCCACAGAGGATACAGAAACAAGGGCCCATAAAACCTCTTTTTAGGAGGTTGTCCCAGGTTAAGATGCTTGAGTGTGAGACCAACCAAAGGAAGAGGGAGATTTTCGGCCAATGTTTGAGGCTCCAGATTTTTTTCCAGATTTGCGAAGCTGGTGGGAGATTTGGCTGCGCCTTAAGTCGGTAGGATTCCTTGGTGTTGAAGATGCCCTTTGTTCCATATCCCCAGCGTAGGATGTCTGCTCCCTCAATTTTGAGGATTTTTCTCTTGGCCAGCTCAGCTTGCAAAGGTGCGAGGTTGACCTGCCTCTCCAGATGCATGCGTGCCCGGTCCACTTGCCAACAGTGCCAGGTGGCCTCTGTGGGATCGTTTTGCCAGTAGTCCGCTACCTGGGTCAGTCCTGCCTGCGTCGCCTGGGTGCAAATTTCAGGTGCCCATTCTTGATTTCCCAATGCTGGCCACTGATGCCATGAATCCTGCCAGAAGAGGGCAGTTTCTCCATTGCCAATCTCCCAGAAAGCATGTTGCGTGACCAGTTGCCTATTCTTCTTGGCTGTTGTCCAAATCAAGGAGCCTTGGTCATCCCAATTCCAACGTATGAGGCGCTTTTTTGGCAGGCTTGGGGTATATTTTTTCCTCCAAAGTTTGGCCCAGAGCTCCATGGGGTATTTCAACCACCACCACCAGATTTTAGCACCGAGTACTTTATTCATTATACCTGGATCTCTCAAACCGAGACCTCCTTGTTCTTTTGGCTGGCAGAGCTTATCCCAGCCGACCAGCGCTATTTTCTTCTCCTTGGCAAGGCCTTGCCATAACAAGTTCCGTTGCATGCTTTTGATGGCTGTGAGAATGAAATTTGGGGCTGCCAGAGCAGAAAAGGCATAGATCGGGAGGGCTTGGAGGACGACTTTGAGGAGGATGAGTCGGCTAGGGAGATTAAGAGCTCGGAAAGTCCAAGAGGATAGTCTCTTGGAGAAGGAAGAGAGGAGATGTTCCCAAGAGGAGTTCCTGAGGGTGTTGTCAATTAAAGGAATCCCGAGGTATTTGGATGGAAGGGAGCTTCGCTTGAAACCAAGGAGACCCGAGATGTGCCGCTGAACCTGAGGGGGAGTGTTGAAAAAAAAGATAAGGGACTTATCCTTATTGCAGTCCAGACCCGAGGCTTCCGAGAAGGAATGAAGGATGGACTGGATGGAAACAGCTTCTCGGACAGTGGGGCTACCCATTAGGAGGGTATCATTGACGAACTGACTGTGTGAAATAGGGGGAGAGATGCCATGGAGGGGAAGACCGGTCAGAAGATTAGCTTCGAGGGCAGCATGGATGGATCGGCTTAGGCCCTCGGCCATGATAATGAAGAGAAAGGGGGAGAGGGGGTCGCCTTGTCTAATCCCTCTAGTGGGTGAGAAAGGTTTCGAAGGCACTCCATTAATAAGAAGGGAGAAGAAAGCCGAAGAGGTAAGATTTAAAATCCAGGTAACCCAGTTTTGGTCAAAACCGAAAGCTAGAAGCATGGCTTGCATATAATCCCAGCTGAGCTTGTCGAAGGATTTAGAGAGATCTAATTTGAGTAGCATACCTGGAGTCTTGGTTTTTTGCAGGGAATGAATGACTTCATGTGCTAAGATTACGCTGTCCATAATTTTTCTACCTTCGACATATCCGGATTGCTCTGGGGAGATGATTGCTGGTAAAATTGGCTTGAGCCTGCGTGCTATCACTTTTGTGAGGAGCTTATAGATAACATTGCAGAGTGTTATGGGTCTGTATTGTGCAGGCCTGTGAGCTTGTCCTTCTTTAGGGACTAGGGTGATGAAAGTTGCATTAAGGGCTTGAAGAACCTGGCCTGTTGCTCTTGAATCTTCTAAGATTTCCCATACCTCGGTACGTATCATCGTCCAGCAATGGTGAAAAAAGTCGCTGGTGAAGCCGTCCGGTCCTGGAGCTTTGCATTTGGGAGTGTCTTCAAGCGCCTGATCTACTTCCTCTATTGAGATAGGACGAAGGAGGGCTGCATTTTTCTCCTGGGTTATGAGGGTGGGCACATGTCTTGTAATTTTCTGAATAGCTTCGCCCCTGTCTTGAATGGGCTCAGTTAGGAGTTCCTGGAAATGCTTGATCAAAGTTTTTTCCAAACCAGCATGGGCGTGTATGACTTCTCCATCCTCTGTGGTAAGGTGTGTGATCTTGTTGGAATTCCTTCGCTAGATAGCGGTGCGATGGAAGAACTTTGTGTTACGTTCCCCTTCCTTGAGCCATACAACACGTGATTTTTGTTTCCACAGGATTTCTTCCTGTTGCTTCCTGTCTTCCAGTTGCTGGTTTACTTTCAATTCTTTCTCTTTCAGATCATCCGTGAGCCCTTGTTCCCTGATCAGCTGCTGGATCTCCTCCATCTGTTGTCTCAACTCTTTTGGGAATCAAAGATGCTGCCAAAGGTGATCTTGTTCCAGCTTTTTAGTGTTTGCTTCAAATTCTTGAGTTTTTGCTGGAATTTATACATTTTTGATCCATAGGGGACTTCCGCCTGTCGCCACCACTCTTGGATGTTTTTTTGGAAGTCAGGGTGATCAAGCCAGAACTGTTCAAACTGAAATGGTTTTTTCCCTGGCGTTGCTGAGACATCCACCCACAGCTAAATGGGCCAGTGGTCTGAGCCAGAGAGGTTTAGTATGGTGGATTCCATGGCCACCCCTTCCATCATAAAGGCTTCTGAGGTTAGGAAGCGATCCAGTTTGCAATTGACCTGGTGCACTCCTGTCCTTCTTTTTGTCCAAGTGTAGAGGCCATTGCTGGGCTCCAAGTCGATGAGATCAAGCTCTTCTATGAGACTGTTGAAAGCGCTTGAGTCCCGATCCAGTCTCCTTGATCCTCCCTTTTTTTTTGTCAGGGTGCGTATGATATTAAAGTCCCCACCGATAATCCACCTATCACTCGGGGTGATGCTAGGTGTGTGGAGTAGGCTGTGGATAAAAGCTTGCTTATCCCCCGGAGTTGTCGGGCCATAGACACACGTTATATGTCCAGGTCGATTTGAACCAATGAGCCTGTACTCTACTATGATGGACCACTTGGTGGCGCAGAAGCTGTTCAGAAGCACAATGTTGGTGTTCCAGAGGATGGATAGACCTACGATAGTTCCTAGGGCATCGATGGAGACTACTCCTCCTTGTTTCCAGCAGTAGGGGAGTATCCTGTCCATGTCCTCTGACGTACATTTTGTTTCCTACAATAAAACAACATCTGGTGTTTCCGCTAAGATCATTTCCCGTAGCATTTTTTGCTTGCTACGACCATTGAGACCTCTAACATTCCAAGAGATTATCTTCATGAGGATGATGGAGTGGAGAGAGGAGGAAAACTGTCTGAGATCAGGTGGATCTGTCCGGAGTTCACCATAAAGTTCCCTATTTCTTGTATGAGCTTTCTAGTGGATTTCCGTCCTCTTTTCTTTTCTTCTTTCTGAACTTTACTTGGGGTTTTGGATTGAATGGTTTGGACACCCAGGGCCTTGCTAGCTCGAGCCGAAGACCCTGCTGATGAGTTGAGGTAGACCTTGTGTACTTTCCTTAACTGGTCCCTCGGGATGGTGTAGATATTTTGATGTCGGTAGGCATGCTCGAGGTGTTCTAGATCCACTCCGGCCAAGCCCTGTTCTTCTAACTCCATTTCTTCATCGCCATCTTCTATTTCCTGCGGAGCCGCCTGTTCTTGTACCAGGCTCGGGGAAAAGGGAGGGGGTTCAGTGTTCTGAGGGGAATGACCTTTATTCTGGTTCTCGGCTTGAGGTTTGCTTTGCAGGGAAGGGGAATGCGACTCATTGTGCCGGGGATAGGGTTGCGGGGTTGCATCATTTAGAGGGTTTTTCGGTTGATCTTGCAAAATAGCATATTTATTACTAGTGGATGGGTATTTACTTACCTGGGCTGGTTGTTTCCTGTTGCCCTGCCGTCGCCTTCCTGTCGGTTGTGCGAAACCCTCCTTGTCTTTGCCTGCGTCTAAGGCTTCCTCCCTGTGAACCGCATTGAGTGGGCATTCTCGGAAGAGATGGTCGTGTTCGTGACATTTTCTGCAGTGGAATGGGATGTGCTCATAATCAATGGTTTGAGACTAGTCTTCATCGTGGTACTCCAGTGTAATGGAACCTGGGAGCGGCTTGGTTATGTTCAGGTAAACACAGATTCACGCATATGAGGTGTATCTACGCTGCTTAGTGGCGTCTGAGGACTTCACGTACACGCCAATGGTGTTGCCGATACCTGCTAATACTTCTTCCAACCAAAACTCCTGAGGGAGGGAATACAGCCTGATCCACACCGGCGCATGGGCGAAATCCTCTTTCTCAAGACTAAACTTTTCTGTCCAAAATCGCAGGAAGAGGTCGGCTGAGTTATAAAAATATGGTCCTCCATCGAAGACGCGATTACGGTCTTCTAGGTTGTGGAAGATAATAGTGAAAAATCCTTTGGACCCCAGCTGTAGGTCATAATTACCTCTTGGTCTCCACCAGTATTGGATCCATTTGATCAAATCTCTCTCAGATGGCCAGAGCCCTAGAAACTTTCCAACTAGAGCATTATCATGCATGTATTGTTTTTGCTCCTCTATGCGTGGTGAGATTACCACATATTTTGGGGCCTGAGGTGCCTGTGGGATGCATTTCCTGGGAGTCCAAGGGGCCAAGGCTTTTGCAGTGGTCGCGCTCTTTTCTGGATCAGTGTCCATGTCGCGGTCTTTGAAGGTCCCTTCCTCTAGAAGGGCCGCGCGCATATCAGGAGGTGTTTCAAACGTGGGTCTCTTCGCACCCACTTCAGCTTCCTTGTCGATGATGACTTGGCTATAAGAGAGGTCGGGCGACGTCCCCTCTTTGTGATTCGGAGGCCCCTGCGGGGTGGCCATTAGTTGTGCGCAGTTCATGTCGGCTAGGGATTACAGAACCCTAGTTGCAGAGCTCGTTTCCAAACCACGAGTGTGACTTACCGATATGAATGAAATAATATTTTAAACTTCTCTCAATTGTGGAATATTATATTTACTTCTTATGAATGTGACCAAATTTATTTATGTTCTGATGGATGTGAGGGATGTCATGCTTTCATATTATGGTTTCTTTATTGACATATAATATCTTGTATATATTTTATTTCAATCTGTGAAATATCATTGGTCCTCTTCATAGGAATTCTTATTTATGAATACACATTTTCATCTTGTCTTTATATTTTAAAATAAATAAAGATTGGGATTTGATGTCTAGTGTTTCCCATTTTAATTATTGAATTTGGAACATTCAAGATAAGTATTTCATACCATAACAGAGGAGTAGCACCTCTATAAAATCGTAGGGGGATATTTTATCCTCATGAGGTTTTTGTTTTGATTGTGACCAATATGAACATCAATAGAGGGTTAGGCTACATGAATTTTTTTTTGTATGAACCGTAATGCTAAATTGCTATCATAATGTTGAAATGAATTTGAATTTATATTTGTTGAGAGTTTGGTTTATTGGAGGTTGTAAAAGAAGTCATGATTCTTCTTAAACTTGATGTCTTACAAAGGAGTCGATAGGGAGATCAATCGGTGGGTCAATCTACAATTGACAAGTTGACACAAGGATTTGGAAATTGACAGAAGGACTGAGTACTTGCACAATATCATGGTTTACAATCAAATTCAATAAAAACTCAATGGTGCATGGTAACACTAAACATATCCTTTCATAGTAATATTATTTAAAAAAGTTAATATAATATTTCTTATGTTTTATTAACAATGTGAATATAAATTAGTTGGTTTTAATTTTATGATATAAATGAGGTGCATTAACCCCATAGACACTACAACCATGAGAATAATTGTGTTCCATTATATCATGTGAATTTTATTACAATTCGGCCTTGTAAATTAATAATATTATTGTGTGTTTTATTTCTATGTATATGAATTTGAATGCATGTTATTGATGATTTACTAAACCCTAAGGCTTTGGTTAGGGTTTCTGGAGGGTAGGCCTTAGGGTCTAGCCTACGATGGGGTAACAGGTGGTATTCTCTTATCCTTTATGTAACTATATATGGATGATACACTATAGTTGGTGGATTAATCCAATTATTTGTTGAGTGATGATGGAATATTTTCAAACCCACATGTTAATTGAAATCTTGAATCATACTACGACTACGTCAGTTCACACAAAGGATGTATGGATTCCAATATTTTTCTACAAAATTGTTGTCTGGATCTAGACGTATCTAGCTATCATGATAAAACATAAACACGAAGAACAACATGGAAGAAAGGGCTCACTAGCTAACACTTCAAGTATCATACCAATGGTACATATTTATAGTACAATGGATTATGCCACCTCATAGAGAGATTTTCTCTAGATCCTAAAATCATGCATGATGGCTAGACAAGGCAATCTTAACTAAATCATTAGTCATCACTTGAGGATATATTATGAATATCCTAAATTATTAATACAAATATAGGTGACAATTTAGACATAGTGATTGGTAAAGGTAAGCCATAGGCTAACAATCCCCCCCTCAATCAGAAGTCCGATCAATAATACCAGTAATAAATCATAAACTGGTATCAATTCCAAGTCTTCCTACTGAAACTCATGAGCTGAGCCTCAATGAGAAGAATCTAATGTCTTCTGCTAATTGGTGAACATGTAGTATCACCACTCTACTATCAATGTATCACTGAAAGTGCTCTCTGAATATGTGGTTTGGGATGACCACTAACCAATTGATACCATGTATCTGATGGTTTTTGGATAACCACTAACCAATCTGGACACTTTTAGGTCTCCAATAGAATCCCAATGTACCATGTGTATGATTCAATTGCAATTCATTGAACCATAATCTTGCCAAAGTATGACATCTGTGGAAAATATCACTATGTAATCATGTGAGCCATGATGCATGAATTTTTTTTACTTAATGTAAACTCCAATCTGATGAGAGTGAACCAAGAGAAGTGAATCGGCTTCTAGTCTGACACATCCCTAAAAATTTCCTAAAAATTCAATCAAATGCCAAGCTACAATGGAGAAGGATCCTCTTTTCCTCTACCATGTCAAATGACCATCTATGTGAACCAAACATTCACATCATTGCTCTCAAAATCAAAATCAAACATCCCAATTATGTATGATTCAACTTAAACTTATTCAACCATAATTCTGCCAAAGTTTGTCATCTACAGTCCGTAGTTTTCCATTTGGAAAATTTCATGCCCATATGGCATACTTGATGTTTTTTCTTGTTGAAACTTTCTGTCTGACAACCATATTCAATTCCATCATCAATTCCCCCCTTTTTTAGCTAAAAGGAGAGACCACAAGTGGTTTCATGAACCATCATCACTGGAATTTTGAACTCCCCCCCTTAAGGTGCATGAGAGTTACGCCATTGTACTCCACCCTTCTAGGCTCAAGAGAGTACCATACATGTTCCATTTGAGTACAACACAAAGTGGGCATGCAGAAAAAACCACATGTTATCTCATCCCGTGAGGGCCATGCTCAAAAGCTACGCCATAAGGGGACCACTTATGTGAGGTACAAAGAAGTTATGTTCTATAAGATTGGTCTTTACTCGAGATTTAATTCTTCAGTAAGACTTATATAATTTCTTGGTTGTTGATGACCACTGCCAAGGATCAATCCAATCATAGTGAATCTTCAATCTTGCATGTTTCTTCAATGTTGAACATCTATCTGAAGAATGTTTATGCTTGCCACAATGTTGGCAAAGATGGAGATCAAAACACTGATTCTCCTTCTGACCAACTCTATTACAATGTTGGCACTTATCATTCTAATGTTGAACTTGAACAGGTGAAGTTGAAGCTTCTTGAAGGAATCCAGGACTTTAGAACTTGATTGGTATGGGATAATCAAGAATATGAAAGGTAACTTCCTTGTCATATCCAAGTCCTATTCTATTCTTATTGTATATGATTTCTTCCCAAGGTCTAATGATGGGCTTGGAAAGATAATTTTGAACTTGTTGCTTTGAAATCTCTTGAAGTGGATTTACTGCATTTTGATGCATCATTGAAAGGTTTGTTTCACTGAAATCAAAAGAAAACTCTTGAAATGTAGGTTTATGAATAGATTCAACTTCATATGAAACTGATTCTGAAGTTGTATCACTGTGTTGTTCCTTCACTGGTTGTTGATTAAAACCATCATCATCATTATCATCATAGAGAGGGTTGTTCTAAACAAAAACTAGTTGGGAATAATTCACTAGTTGTTGATTTCTAAGATCTATCAACACATCATTCAATAGTTGGGATAGAGATTGAAGAAGTTTAACTTTATCTTGTGTCACTTTCAAACAAGTTAGCACTGATTGAAGAGTTTCTCTGTTCAATATCACTGTGTTGTCTTCAGTGGTGTTTATTACAGTGTTCAGTAACTCTAATAATTCGAGACTTAGAGCCATTTTCAAATCACTAAAAGAGGTCTCCTTGTGCAGGTAGATCCTTATTACAATTTGACTTGACAGAAGAAGGTTTATTTGCAACTCGCTTGCTTGAATCACTCACTTGAACTTCACACTCAAACTTGCTTCTAGGAAGTTTAGGATGTCAGTTACCAATGAAAATGCATCCAAAAACTTGTGATGTTTTACAATGATTTGAGTTAAACTACTCAATCTTGTCAATTTGGACTCAAAATTACAATGACTCTAGGGTGTCGAGCTCAACTAAAAATGCACCTTATGACAAATTCAATTCAACTCAACTTGATTTCAAAAAGACAAGTAAACTTACAAAAGGACAATTTGCAAGTTACAATAAATCTTGATTAAGTAATCTTACAACAAACATTGTTTGCAAGTTACAATTTAACTTCAAATGCTCCATCATGTGTTGAGCTCGAAAACTTTGATTTGTCCATTATTGATGTAGTTGACGACTTGAATGCTTGAGAATGTTCTTCACATATGCTTGAATGACATGAATTTGAGCTTGAAATTCATGTTTGTTGTGTTAAATGATGAATCACAAGTATGATTATGTCAACACTAAACATAATGACATAAATATTCCATAAAAATATTGTCATGACACACAACACAAAGTGTACCTACAATCCCCTTATTCAATTTCGGGTGGATCTAAGACACAGAGAAAAAGACTTCAATTTTATTATGAGTATATCTCTTACGATCACAATACAAATATAAGCCTTCAATGGTGTTCACTTCCCAATTCAACTTATAAGAAGAACCTCATAACTCATTTTTACAAAGTTTTGCAAGCACTAAGCCTATTAGCATTTTGCATATAAGTCTTCATAGGAAAAACATGGGTTTAAAAAATCCTTTTGTTTTACAAAAGAGAAGCATGGTTTCTTCTAAAAATTCTTTTAAACCTTTGACAAAGCTATAATATGCCACTGTAACATCAAATCTATCAACCCACAAGAATTTATAATGCAACAATTATTTTACTTATTATTCCAAAGATAATGGAAATTATCACCCAATCAAAGCAATTGCCTAAAAGAATTTTGATCCTCCTCATATTGATCAAATCGTATTCTTGGAGGTTCATATCGATGAATATCTTGAAGACTCTCTCATTGAATACTGATATCTAGATTGTGACAAGAAATGTTCCAAATCAACCAAAATCCATGTTTCTATTGCCATATTCTCACCTTCGGTGTTAGAAACAACCTGAGAAATAACTCATTCTCCTTCTTTTCTAGCCAAGAATGCAATTAGTGGAGCCACGTCTTCCACTCAAATTGATTTGGATCTTTAGAAGTGATTGGGTTGATTGGTTTCCTTTAGCATCGATGGCATTGATAAAGTAGAATTTTTTGCTATGACGCTTCTAGTCCAGCCATGTGCTCTTGCATGAAGAAAATATTCAATCCCAATGACATACATAGTCAAATCATCACTGCAAATAGAACAAATGACACGTGACTTAAGGAAAATTTTATTTGATATTCAGTCTCCTTTAATGCTCTCGGGTTTATCATCACAATGTGTTTCCACCGCTTCTTGTTAGCTTGTAATTCTTCAAATTCTGGAGTTGGAATCACCACGTCGTTGCAGAACCAAGAACCAATTCTTGTCTGTACTCTCCTGTTGTGCAAAAGTCTATATGCATCAATGGCATGTTGGACTGGAGATTCGTGAAAAAAAATCATTAGTGTTGCTACATGGTTCAAGTAGTCGCTGAGAGGAGGTGTGATTTAGAAGAGGCATGATCCATTATTTAGAAATTAAAAAACTAACATTGGCTTCAAAGGTGGATATATTACAGTCATCCAATGGATAAGAACTCGCATAAAAAAAAAATATGCACGTTATTTATCATAGACACCATATAAATGCATTGTGGAAGGAATTTGCATACTCCAGACTCGAACCCATGACCAACCAAACTAGCCCTCAGACTGTATTCAAACTAAATAACGGGCCTGTAGAAGTAAATAATACACATGCAAAGACCATTCCCAGATCAAATCCCTTGGATTCCCCTACATCCAAGCTAGTAGAGGGTCTGAAGCAAATTTCCAAAGAAATATTTCATGCGCGGAAGCACAAGAAGAAGTCAACAAAGGCATGTTCTTTGGGAATGAACAGATTCTAGCAATATATCTTACAAAAGAATGTAATTCCAAAACAAACTAGTTTTCTTGATCTTACACTATTTCTTTGAAAAACAGTTCTGATTGAAAAACATGAACCATGTACGAGCGGAATTGAACCCAAAAACATGGTAGATCAAATCCCTGGGTGAATGGAATCATCAGAGGCATCCCAACAACAAAGGAAATCTCAAATTTTATGGTCAGTTTCAATGTTGAAATATTCCCAGTAGTAAAACCAATTGTTGTCTTGACATATAGCAGGGCTTGATCTATTGGAATTCAGGGTGCAAAGATGATCTGAAGAATAATCAAGAAGCCTATAAATTGTTCCGGTGAAAACCTAGCCTCATGATTCAATAGTAGAATCCTCATAGAGGGGACTCTAAACTCTAACCAAACCCTAGACAATGAAGCCTACATTCGAATCAGATCTTGGTGTTGGAATTGGATGTCTAAATCTCTAGAATTGGATGCAAGGATCAATCTGGTGATGTTGATGTTGTTGTGCCATAGAAAACAAAAACACCCTACATTGAATTAACTCAAGACAAACAAATAAAGTAGGAAAATTAAGAGGCTGCTAGATCTAACGTACACAGTTTTTCCTATTGATAGTGAATTGATGCTGGGATTATTCCTAGCCATTCCAGTTTAATGTAGTGCACATACCCAAACTTATGCATACTGATTTTGAACGTTTAATGTGGGCTTTGTGAACAAATTTGCGATTGCACAATTCTTGGAACTAAATGTAAATACGATTCGGTTGGTAAGTATAGAGGAAAGGCTGGATCAAGATTCCATAGTCCAACATGTCCCACTTCAATGAGCTCGAGTTCGGGACCCTTCTACACACTTCCACACTAGATTTGTGACTATAGCCACGCCTTGTCTCAGGAGTGATCTCTACAAACTTGAATACACACTTGGAGAGAATCACTAGGATCACACTAGATCATAGCAATCACAAAACAAAAATTCCAGATCGCACCAGTTTTTCGGATTCTAGATTGTATTCTAATTACCAAGTGCATGCAACCTCTAAATCTGAAGCTAGCAACATCAAGTTGCAGATTCATTTTTGTTAGCTTAAAAAATAAAATGAAATTACAAGTTCATTCTCTTAAAGAATGATTCCAATTATTTACTTACATGCATGAAAATTTTACACACCTTCTAACTTGTCAACAAGGTTGGTGCTTCTAGACATCTTGACTTGGAGCTAAGAAAATGACCAAAAAATGAAAGTGCTCAAAAAATGAAACTGATCTTACTAGGAGATGCCTTGAGTTGAGGCGAGTTTGTTGGAGCTGACTATTTCAAAAAATTCTAAGTTTTACCCATTGAAACTTGACCTGCACAATTCTTGACTACTACTTCTCGTACTGGTTCTATTTTTCTATTTTTCTTTTTTTCTGGTACCATTCAAAACTATGGTTTGACTTTATGGAGAATATAACCACTGAAAAAGTTTGCTCAAGTTTCCAAAAGATGCGCTAGTGTAGGGAGAACTTCCCAAGATAGTTTTTGGAAAAAAAATCATCTTCAATAAAAATCCCTGATTTTCTTATATGACAAGAGTGACATTTTAAGATACCCAGTGAAATATTCTCTATTTAGTCAAGCTCTGATACCATGCTAAGTTTTCACTGTTGTTATTAGGTTATTTCAAAATTACATGAGCATTCAATGCATTTCCAAAACAACATCATAAAGGGGATCACTAAAAGAAGGACAATCACAAGGTATGCAACATTTTATCCTTGGAAACCCTCATGGGGGAGAAAACCTAGAAAAAACTTCCCGAATAATAGATTTCCAATACAATGCCAAGACTAAGACAAAAACACCAAGAATCAACCAAGACTAAGCATGCACCTCTCTTCTCCTTCCTCCTGCCACTGCAACTTCCTTCAAGATATGTGCATTGGATGAGTGAGTGTGAGAGTCTATAAGTGAGGCACCATCCTCACATACAAGTACTAGTTGAGGAGGCATTAGGGCTATATCTCTTCACTTGGTGGGGATGAATTCTTCTAGAAGTGGTTAAAACCACTTTATAAACATGAGGAGACGACTTTACAAAGACCACCATAAAAATATGTTTTGACCAATCCCAAAAAGGGGATTCGATCATATACAATACCCAACATGATCAATCCACAAAAGAGGATTAGATCAATCAGATAATAACTCAAATATAATTAGAATATTCTTCGAAGTTACAATATTTCAACATAAACAAAGTGACTAGGGTTGTGTCTCCTATATGACAACATTTGAAAGTGTTGTGATGGTTGACTTATAGTTATATTCACACTTTAGCTTATGGTACTTTAACATTTTCAACCGATCTATCTTTCCCAAGATAGACTTCATCGTTGTCTTCACTACTATAAACATTTGTTCTATTTGGACCTATCCTACTGAGGTCACCATGGCCAAACTTTCCCCTTGTTGTTAAATTATGTTGCAAGGTTTGTTCTCACCTCCACTCACTCTCTGAATAAACTTGATTGCATACATCCTAGGTATTCATACAGGCTTCCTAGTTGTTATCATGGGTATACTTGGAATTTTGGATTCACCCAAGAACACCAAGAAACTTACATGTGGGAGTGGAAATCCCTTGGAAAATATAAGAATTTTTTTCCCTAATACCAAAGCTTGATCATCCAATGAAGAAATAGTCAATTCCCAATATCCAAACCAACTTCCAACTCTCAAAGGTGCTGATAAAACCACCCCAACTATATGTTCTATTGTTGCATTGGGGTTTATGCTCTCGGTATTAATATGGGGTGACTTTGTGGTCTTCTTACTCAAAACTTTGTGGGTCATGTCAGTGTCCACTACAGAATCCACCTTCACCCCACTCACTATCACATGCACAAAATAAAGTTATTCTCCTTCACATTGCAAATTTTATCTAAGTGCTTTATCTTTGGTCTCCTCTATATGTGTTGCAAGACATCCATCACTTCCAAAATATCCTTTGAAGGTGCAGGCATTTAAAATAATTCCACCTTGGTGGCAAGATTCTCCTCTACCTACTGGACTTGGTATTCTTGATCAAAATCTGGATCAGGGGATCAAATTTTGCTCAATTTTCAAAGTGCTCAGAATGCGACGAAAATGGTGCCATTGCATCCGTCTCGTCTTCCTGATTTCGGCGGTATATTTACTTTCTCAAACGGAGTCTGTATGGAGAAGATATCGCGATCTGTTCGTCAAGCCAAATAGGCAAAAATTTGATGTTGACTGTACCTGTCCGTACAGTCCGTACGGTCTGATGTGGCAGGGCCATATAGTCCGTATGATGATGACGTGGCAGTTGTTTATTGGTTGATTTCTAGCAAATTGGGTGTTGACACGTGTCCAGTTGGTGGCAAATGATATGAGGACACATGGCCCAATCCATGGGTGCCACGTGTCCCCCTCATTATTGGGTTATGTGTTATATAAAATGTAATGGGAGTCCACGGGGTTCGACCCCTGGACCTCCCCTCATATGCAATGACTTCACAACCGTCTGCTAACCACTATGACCGACTTGTTCCTTGTTTCATATAACGAATGCACATATATTTAAACTTACTCATGTATGCAATGGAAAGGGGGGTCGGGCCGGGGCTTAGCCCCGACCCGTGGTTTCATTTCACAAACATATGACCATTGTATACGCCAAATCGCGCGCGGGTTGTAAACCATATATTATATATATGTGTTATATATTGTATTAACATATGCATTGGGGTTTGGAACTATAACCAACGGTTAAATGCGCAAGGGTTATAACCCGTGGTTTTTTTATATGACCAGTGGATTAAAACACGCGGGAGTTATGTGGTTTTGAAACGGAATAACGACTTAACCACTCGTTTTCCTAGCGCGCGGTCATATGCGCCATACGCCCAGGTGCCAAGGCGGTTAGGGGCTGGCGCGCCCTTAACCGTTATACGGTTTTCACTGTTGGCATGGTTGCACCCAGTGCTAGGTTTTAACGTGCATTTTGGAGGGTGTTCTTGGTTCATGTACACAGAGGTGCGTTTTGGCGAACCAGTTTCAGAAAGCTTGAAGGAGGAAAATGGAGGAGGCCTAACTTCTTCATCTTTTGGCCGATTGAGGTGTCGTAAAAGCCCAGCTAGGGGTTTTTGGATGTGCTGGATCCATTAGTGCTGTTTTCAAATCCATTTGAAGACTTCTTCTACAATTTTTTCACCATTGAAGTTTCAGCAAGCTCTAGGGAGATTGAAGCCCTCATTGATCGAGGACATGGTTTGGTGAGCCTATGTTTGTTTTCTGTGATTGAATAATCATTTTTGGCTAATTGATATGCTTTGAATATATTGGGATATGTTTTAGAGGCTGTTGAAGACTTTTACAGGTGTTTTTTCCAAAGAGAATCTCAAGGAAGCTTATGGCCACATGTAGAAGAGGTCATGCCCGGATGAGCCATGATCCGTTTTCAGAGTTCTATTAGTCATTTTTGGGGTTTTTATGTGTTCTGATCTCAATGGTATAGTCTGTTTTTCCATTGCAGTTTAGAAACATCTTGTAAAAGAACTTTTGTATAATTAATCCCAGAGAGCCAAGTCCATTGATGGAGGCTCAAGGAGATGTAGCCTGGAGGGGGGTGAACTCCTTTATCACTTTGTTCTTGTTGTGAGATTTGATGGTTTATTTGCTGCAAGTTATGTTGTTGTGTATTTATTGAAATTACATATATAACCATTTAAAAGAAAATATCCTCACATATAAGCATTTACAAGAAGATACATGAACTTAACACATAAGTTTATTTTGCATATTTTAACACATGAAGCAAGGTCCTGTAAAGTTTATTTTAATGAAGTAGAGGGTGCTTGCATAGCATAACAAGTCAGCCTTTTATTTTCGGATCAGGTGGTATCAGAGCATAGTTTGTTTTGCTCATGTGTTTGCCATTGATAGCTTGAGATTTAGCTATTGGTTTTTGTGCAAGTTTTGTATTGAAGTTGGATATCTTCCAAGGATGGAGGAAGCTTCAAGCATTGATAGTTTTCATACATTTTCATTATCTAAAGAAGAAATTATAATCATGAGAGATTTTATGAAAGAGATGTGTGAAGACAGAAATGTGCGCATTGTCCTTGAAGAGCAGTTGATGGCCATGAAGCAGGAGAAGGACCAGCTTCTTCAAAGGTTGCATGAGATGGAGATTCAACTCCATGAGGCAAAGGAAACCCTTACCAAGTACATGCATGAATATAAGGTATGCAATGTTAGTTTATCTTCTAATTCGTCACAAGATGAATGCTTTGGTATTTTTGAAAATCACACAAGAGGAATAGGGTCCAAGTTGTTGTTTAAAATGGGCTATGAAGGTAGAGGTTTGGGTAAACATGTAGAAGGCATTGTTGAGCCTATTGTTGTTGAAGAAAGACCCAAGTTTTGTGGTCTTGGTTATGAACAAAAATATGGAGAATAATACAAAGTCGAGGAGACAAGGGAAAAAGTTCCAAGGATAAATTTTGTTTCTAGTTCACCTCCTCAGTAAGGCTTTAAAGGTGAAAGTTCAAGAACTTTTGTTGAAAGTTCATTCCCTCCAGCATGCAAGGCTTGTGTTCAAGATGAATGTGAATGTGTGAAGCGAAAGAGTTGTGACAGTGATGAGGACAAGAACACTATTGATGGTCTTCAAACAAGAGCTTGTAACTCTTCAAATCCACCTCCTCAAAGAGGCGATATAGGTGAATGTTCAAGGTGTAATTGTGATTATCATTCAGTTGCTTTTGATTATGTCAAGCATGATAAATTTGGAAGAAAGAATCCTTGTACATATTATGGTTTGTATAACCATCATGTTTCAAAGTGTTGGAAAAGATTGGCCAATTTCAGGAAGCTTCATAAGCAAAGACAAAGTGAAAAGAGGATGCAAAAGATTTGCACTCATTGTCAGAAGCAGGGTCATCTCATTGACCAATGTTGGACATTGCATCCAACTACTCATCCACAACACAAGAAGTAGTTGGATAAAGATATTGGAAAGAATGGAAGAGGAGATTCCATCATCTATGTGAGTTCAAATGAATCACAAGAGGACGATGTTCAGCAGAAAAAGTCACCGTTGAGTTGGCTTGGTAAGAAATGGTTGGATTTCTTAAGCAAGTAACGCTTGCAATTTTCTGATTGTAAATGCACTTTTCAGTGTTATGTGTGCATTTATGGGAAGCATGATAAGTTGCAGCCATTTATGTTTTTTCATGTTCAACTCTTATGTACCCACATGTTTCGAGGTTGTACTTATGTTTGTACTGGAAGGAGAGTTGAAGAGTCATGAACATGCATTTGTTTTTATGTATGTGTAAGCAGTGA
>SNQJ01S0035079.1:38565-61275 GCA_010110895.2 Picea sitchensis | reverse complement strand
CATGCATTTGTTTTTATGTATGTGTAAGCAGTGAACCTGGTGATGGTTCATCATGAGTGATTCATGATTATTACCTGATTATGTATCATGTTTGTTGACTTGTCAGTTTGGGAAGATTGAGATGTTTCAAATGAGTCTCGACTGGTGGTGATGATTTTTCTGATGACTATGTTGTGTCGATCGTGTTGTTTTACTTGTGTTTAGTCGATGGTGTTTATTGACTTGAAAGTTGATTTTGAGTACACCATGATGCAATAAAATGCCATGTTCTTTGATAAAGTATGAGATGCAACAGTTTGTTTGAAGAGCAAAAGATTTTGTTGACATCATTTTTCAATCTTGTATGAATTTGTTTTCAGGATTGATGGTTTCTTGCCTTGTGACAAGATGTCGCAGGAAAGTTTTTGCAGCCATTGGAGAGCTGATTTTGTTGACACCAAAGAGTTCGAAAGAGGGACTTGATTCTTAGTGGGAAGGTTGGCAGTCTTCCAAGCACAGAGAGAGCAGTGGGTCAGTAGCAGCCAGAGAGCAGTGGTTGAGGGACATACTCAGTTGCAGTGCAGGGCATGTCAACGTATTCAGGTGATTGTCGAAAAGATTTTAATATAACTTGAAATCATACATATAAGCTTTTGTGGGTCCAAAAGCCTTTCAGTGGGAAGGTGTGATCAAAATCTCGATCAGGGGATCAAATTTTTCTTAATTTTAAAAGTTCTCGGAATGCAACGAAAATGGTGCCATTGTGTCTGCCTCGTCTTCCTGATTCCGGCGGTATATTTACTTTCTCAAACAGATTTCGTATGGAGAAGATATCGCGATCTATTCATCAAGACAAATAGGAAAAAATTTGATGCTGACTGTACCTGTCCGCACAGTCCATACGGTCTGATGTGGCAGGGCCGTATAGTCTGTATGGTGATGATGCGGCAGTTGTTTATTGGTTGATTGCTGGAAAATCGGGTGTTGACACGTGTCCAGTTGGTGGCAAATGATATGAGGACACGTGGCCTAATCCATGGGCACCACGTGTCCCCCTCATTATTGGGTCATGTGTTATATAAAATGTAATGGGAGTCCGCGGGGTTTGACCCCCGGACCTCCCCTCATATGCAATGACTTCACAACCGTCCGCTAACCACTATGACCGACTTGTTCCTTGTTTCATATAACGAATGCACATATATTTAAACTTACTCGTGTATGTAATGGAAAGGGGGGTCAGGCCGGGGCTTACCCCCGACCCATGGTTTCATTCCACAAACATATGACCATTGTATACGGCAAATCGCGCGCGGGTTGTAAACCATATATTATATATATGTGTTATATATTGTATTAACATATGCGTTGGGGTTTGGATCTATAACCAACGGTTAAATGCGCGGGGGTTATAACCCGTGGTTTTGTTATATGACTGGTGGATTACAACACGCGAGAATTATGTGGTTTTGAAACGGAATAACGACTTAACCACTCGTTTGCCTAGCGCGCGGTCATATGCGGCATACGCCTAGGTACCGAGGTGGTTAGAGGCTGGCGCGCCCTTAACCATTCTATGGTTTGCACCGTTGGCATGGTTTCACCTAGTGCTAGGTTTTAACATGCATTTTGGAGCGTGTTCTTGGTTCATGCACACAAAGATGTGTTTTGGCGAACCAGTTTCAGAAAGCTTGAAGGAGGAAAATGGAGGAGGCCTAACTTCTTCATCCTTTGGCCGATTGAGGTGCCGTAAAAGCCCAACTAGGGGTTTTTGGATGTGATGGATCCATTGGTGCTGTTTTCAAGGCCATTTGAAGACTTATTCTCCAATTTTTTCACCATTGAAGTTTCATCAAGCTCTAGGGAGCTTGATGCCCTCATTGATCGAGGACATGGTTTGGTGAGCCTATGTTTGTTTTCTGTGATTGAATAATCATTTTTGGCTAATTCATATGCTCTGAACACATTGGGACAGGTTTCAGAGGCTGTTGATGACTTTTACAGGTGTTTTTTCCAAAGAGAAGCTTAGGGAAGCTTATGGCCACATGTAGGAGAGGTCATGCCTGGATGAGCCATGATCTGTTTTCAGAGTTCTATTAGTCATTTTTGGGGTTTTTATGTGTTCTGATCTCAATGGTACAGTCTGTTTTTCCATTGGAGTTGAGCAGAATCTTGTAAAAGAACATTTGACTAATTAATCCCAGAGAGCCAAGTCCATTGATGGAGGCTCAAGGAGATGTAGCCCGGAGGGGGCTGAACTCCTTTATCAGCTTGTTCTTGTTATGAGATTTGATGGTTTATTTGCTGCAAGTTATGTTGTTGTGTATTTATTGAAAGTACATATATAACCATTTAAAAGAACATATCCTCACATATAAGCATTTACAAGAAGATCCATGAACTTAACACATAAGTTTATTTTGCATATTTTAACACATGAAGCAAGGTCCTATAATGTTTATTTTAATGAAGTAGAGGGTGCTTGCATAGCATAACAAGTCAGCCTTCTATTTTTGGATGAATTCTTCTAACTATTCCAACTTTTTCTTGATCAAAAAATACACTACGAAGTGGTTTTCATCATGATTCTTCCTCTCCTATCAAGAAGCTTCTTGCTTGTTGCAATCTATCCTTTTCCCTAGGAATCCTCCTTGTTGAGAAACCCTAAACTTGGCATTTCCCTAGACATCGTTCCATCCAAAAATTTCCTCATATCATCATTGTGGAATTTCAGTTGTTCCTTGATATCGTGCATCTTCTTCAATCCTTCTTGTAATTCTGCCAAGTTTTGATTCAAAACATCTATTATATTCTACCATATATTGTCATCATAGGATTTCCATTGTGCAATATAAATAATTCTATTATATCCTTCTTGACATTTTGTCAAAATTCACATCGTAATGTCCATATTAACTGGTCATTCATGCACCACTTCCATCTCTTGGGTTGAGTTGAGCGTTGGCTCTCATCAAAAAAATATTCCTTCATGCATCCAAATTTCCCCAAATGGGCCCTTAGTTCCCTAGCTACCTACTACAACAAGACACAAACACACTCAAGTGCTCATCTCTCATTTAAAAATTCACCTTAGATACCTTTTTCATCAATACCACAAAAGACACAATGTAATATACCAAATATAAAAAGTATGCAAAAAAAAAAAAATGATAGAAATGGTAGAATAACAAAAATATAACCATAATAATCACCACAATAACACTGAAATGATATGAGAATAACAACATAAATAACACTTTGATTCTAATAGAAATGTTCACGGGCCTCTTTGAGGGGGAAACCTCCAGTCGAGCAGAGGTCTATTACAATAATATCCAAGCTAGGGTTTGCATACCCTTGGATCCTATTTATACTAAATATGTCTATCAAAAGAAGCATCTAGAGGAAGATCCTTCTAGAAGAGGAAGCTTATATTAGGTCTTCTTACATTCAACTTGTTCTATTTTATTGCAAGGCCTTATTAATATTGACCTTTATTACATCCAAATATATTGTTTGACCTATGTGTGAGTTAGGACCCTAATATGTCCTCCCCCTTAAAAGAAACCTTGTCCTCAAGGCTAGAGATGTGGAAATTGTTGCAGAATGGTAGCTAGTTCCCAAGTGGCATTTTTTGGAGTTGTATCTTTCCATTGGATTAACACTTACTTGATGGTTCCTTGATGCAGGCGACACTCACGCTGGTCCAAAACTGCTTGTGGCTATAGCCAAATGGATCCTTCTTCGGCTAACTTGGGAAGGTTGGTTTGAATTTGGCACTTAGTTCCGATCACCTTCTTTATGCAGGAAACATGAAAAATAGGATGTAGCTTCGAATGACTGGGCAAAGATAATTTATAGGCCACCTATCCCACACTCTTGAGAACTGTATGAGGACCATAAAATTTGGGCGCTGGCTTCTAACGATGCTCGGCCTTGAGGGAATTCAACTTGTAAGGTTGTAGGTGAAGAAACACCTGATCCCCTTCTTCACATTGATGTTCAGAGTGACCGTCATCTACTTGTTTCTTCATGCGATTCTGTGCCATGAACAAATTCTCTTTGAGGGTTTGGAGAATAGCCTCTCGAACTATAAGTGTTTGGTCAACTGCCTTGACCTTTGAGACACCCAGTAAGTATGAGAGAACTAAAGGTGGTTTCTATCCATATACCACTTAAAAAGTAGTCATGCATGTAGCTATATGGTCTGAAGTGTTGTAACACCATTCAACTAGGAGTAACCATTGAGCCAATTGATTTTTCTTTTCTGAGGCAAAAAACCTCAAATATGTTTCCAAACACTTTTTGACAAATTCCATTTGACCATCAATCTAGGGATGATAAGTTGTACTGAGATGCAATTGGGTGCCTTGTAGGTTGAACCATTCTTGCAAAAAATTGCTTGTGAAAGTGGGGTCACGATTAGAAACAATAGAGTGTGGCATGCCATGGAGCTTGAAGACCGGATCCATGAAAATTTGAGCCATTGTGGATACTGTAAACAGGTGTTGAAGAGAGCAGAAATGAGCATACTTGGAAAGGTAATCAACAACCACCATGATGACTGATTTATTTCCCGATTTGGGTAAGCCTGTAATAAAATCCATAGACATTTCCTTCCAAATAGCAGGTGGAATCAGGAGTTCTTGTAGTGTGCCCAGAGATTTGACTATTTCTTCCTTGTTGCATTGACACACATCACATTCGACCACAAAATTATGAATTTCCTATTTCATACCATCCCAGAAAAAGAACGTTTGACCCTTTCATAGATTTTGGTGAACCATAAGTGCCCCATTGTTGGTGTAGCATGAAGCTTGGAAAGTACTGTGGATTTAGGTTTTGATTGTTTACTTAAATAAAAACAGCCTTTGTATTGAAGCTCATCATGGAGCCAAGAGTACCCTAGGGGAGTTGGAGCATTGGACTACAATTTTTGGATCAGCTGCGAACTTTTGGGATCTTGTAGACAGTCCCGGGGAACAACTTGTAGCCAATCTGGTACAATGAAGGAAAGAGAAGAAAGGGATCCTTCATCTTCATATTTTTGAGAAAGTGAATCTGCAACCACATGTTCTTTTCCTTTCTTGTAAATGATCTCATAATCATAGACAAATAGCTTAGTTACCCATTTTTTTTTCTCCGGGAATGAAATGCATTGTTCCAAAAAATACTTGAGGCTTTGATGGTCTATCTTAATTTGGAAGTGTTTCCCCAATAGATAAGGGCACCACAAATAAATGACATGCAAGATAGGCAACATTTCCTTTTCATAGATAGATTTTCCCAGATTTCTTTCAGATAGTTTCTTATTGGTAAAGGCCAAAGGTGGACCCTCTTGCATAAGGACAACACCAATTCCTTTTCCTAAAGCATCACATTCCAAGACAAAGGTCTTTTTGGAATTAGGAAGGGCTAGGACTGGAGTGGTTCACATGGCCATCTTTAAGGTTTGAAAAGCTTTACCAGTTGCTAGAGTCCAGGTGAAAGAGTTCTTTTTTAGGAGAGTAGTGAGAGGTGTTGCAATCTTTCCCTAATTCTTAACTAACTTGCAATAATATCCTGTTAAGCCCAGAAATCCATGCAAGTTTTTGAGAGTCTTTGGGCGAGTCCAGTCTTGCATAAATTCAATATTTTTAGGATCCACCATGATGCCATCCTTGCCAACTAGATGACCGAAGTACTCTAATTGTTAGGTGCCAAAAGCACATTTAGACAGTTGTAGGAAAAGTTGGTGTTGAGAGAGTAGATGGAGAACTTGATCCACATGAGCAAGATGTTTTGTCTAGGTATTTCTATAGATGAATATATCATCAAATAAAACTAAGACAAAATGATGGAGGAAAGGACAAAAGACTTGATTAATGAGTCTTTGGAAGGTGTCGGGGGCATTACACAAGCCAAAGGGCATGACCAAAACCTCATAGTGGCCCTCATGATTTCTAAAGGAAGTCTTGGGAATTTCTTCCTCTTTCATATGTATTTGGTGGTAGCCCGAATGGAGATCAAGTTTAGTAAATAATTGGGCGCCACTCACTTCATCCAGGAGGTCATCAATGACATGAATGGGAATTTTTTCTTTAATGGTAAGTTTTTTGAGGGCATGTAAGTCAGGACACATTCGCCAAGAACCTTATTTCTTCAGAACAATGACCACGGGAGAAGAGTAGGGACTTGTACTAGGGCGGATAATGCCTTCATTAAGGAGTTCCTGGACCATTTTTTCAATTTCATTTTTTTGGGAAAAGGGGTGACGATATGGACATATATTTGGGGGAAGGCTTTTGGGTACAAGGGGAATGGAATCATCATTAAAATCACATGAAGGAGGGAGTCCCTGGGGAGTGGAAACAACCACTTGATGTTTAGAAAGGATGGCTTGGAGGTGTTGCGGCACCCAGGGTGTTTCTGTTTCTTAGATGGCATGGAGTTGAAAAATAACACCAGAATGACCCTTTTTGAGCATTGTTTCCATGTGGTGGGAACTAATGATCTCAGGTGACTTGGCAATGATGCCTTCGAGCTTATATTGGTGGCCTTCCTGGTCAAATTTCATTGTTAATTCCTTAAAATCCATGAGAATGGGACCCAAATTCCTTAGCCAATATGCACCCAACACAATGTCACACCCGCCTATGTCTATATCAAACATATGAGATTTCAGGTGGTATTCACCAATTTGGAGATGCACATTTTCACAACGCCCTCCACATTTCAAGGAGCCACCATTGGCAATCATGATTTGGAAATTATTGACGACATGGATGTAGCAATGAGTTTCTTGGGCAATGCAGCGATGAATAAAATTATGGGTGATTCCACTATCAACCAGAATGAAAACCTTATGATTCTTGATGTAACTGATTACCTTGAGGGTTTGGGGAGTGGAGAAGCTAGTGAGAGAATTGAGGGAAATGACCGGTTCTACATTAAGAGGGTCTAAGGGAGGGGTTAGGTCAGGGGTTTTAGGTGACTTAGACACAAGGGGAGTTTCAATATCCTCTTCTAAAATATCCTCAGAGATGGCCATAAACAAATTTTTTTCCCTACACTTATGGCCCATAAAATATTTGTCATCACAATTATAACAAAGGCCTTTGAGCTGGCATTTAGCCATTTCATCCCCGGTAAATTTTTTGATCTTTTGTGGAGCAGAGGGAGTAGTGGGATTTATTGGTTTAGGGCAAGGGATAAAGGAGGGTTTCTGGTTTTGACAAGATACAACCTATTTTGCTTCTTTACCTCTTTTAGTAGACTCCACCCAACTCTGAGGCCGAGCCATGAAGACATGGGCCCGAAGCTCATCCTTGAGGCCACTGATAAAACATTCTCGGAAAAATGCATCATACATGACCTCTATCCCAAAAATTCAGGCACTCAAAGGAATCTATAAATTCTTCCATTGTTCTTTATTAATTCAACTTTGTCAACAACCCAAATGGTTGGTGTCAATGTCAAAGCATTCATAAATCTCTTCCACAAAGTGTGTTCAAGCAATATACCCTTGACAATAAGTTTTTATCCATTTCCACCATTGCCAACGGTCTTCATCTAGATGGATAACACCATACTGGAGTTTGGCCAAGTCATATGTAATGTCACATAAAGATAAATAATGTTCCATTTGGGTTATCCAACCAGTGGAGTCTGAGCCATGAAATTTGGTCACATCCACCCATGAAAGGTGTAGGTCACGTTGAAAGTGATGGTTCTGAAAGTTATGGGAATGAGAGGAATGGTCACCTTTAGTATGTGGAGGTGAGGAAAAGGAAGGGTTATCTATAGGGATATGTAGTTTTGCAGAGTGTCGAAAAGACGGATTCAAGCTGGGTGGTGAGGTCTTGTTTGATTTCCTCCATTCAGGACTGGATGGTTGTATTGATGGTAGAAACATTAGCACTGAGTTGTTTTACTTCTTATTGGGTCTCGATGAGACCATATTACAAGGTGTTGAAGCGAGTTTCCAAGTCTTGGCTATGGGTATGGGCGATGAGGATGGGGGAATTGAAAAAGGGGGGGCAGGGTAAAAATTTTTGCCAAAAAATGATATGGATTAAAGTTATAAGGGAGAAGAGATGAATCCAATGGAATAGGTCTCAAATAATGGTGAAACATTTTCCAAAATAGGTCTGAAGAATACTGTAGAGAGGAAATGCCCAAATGATTAGCCATAAAGAATTGTGTATTTACTTGGCAACTCAAACACAGTTGCATGACAATAGATCTTGTCTATTTTAATTTGTTTATGTTTCGGTCCCCAAGGGTTAGGTAGTCAAGGGTACTATAGAAAAGGGTTTTCCCTTTGCTATAGCTCTTTGATATACATGTGAGGTCCAACAGTAGTACTCGACACAATATCTCAAGTCACTAACTAAGGAGTATAGACCATACCCTTAGTCGTACTACCCGACTACCCAAGTACTAGAGAGTATCTTCCTGAGTGTTGTTCTCGATGGCACTATAGCAATCAGGTGACCAATCGATTTATCTAAAGAGGGCTTCAGGAAATCTAGGTCAATCCATACACAGGTGTTGTCTCATACACTGCCACTTGAAGGGGTACCAACAGGGGTTACAAAGGTGGCCAATAATTGTGCACTTAAGAACCACTTGTATTTCCTACGTGTATGAATCCCTCAACTATGGGTTTATGTGCATAACGACAGATCTCTATGGATTAAAGACATTGGAATACATCTCTACCCCGAAAAACAATTTACCCACAAATTCTTCCAAGAAAGTGCTATGATACCACTTGTAATATACCATATATAAAAAAGTATGCAGAATAGAAATAAAATGCTAGAGATGGTAGAATAACAACAATATAACTAGAATAATCACCACAATAACACTGAAATGATATGAGAATAACAACATAAATAACACTTTGATTCTGAGAGCAATGTTCATGGACCTCTTTGAGGGGGCAACCTCTAGTCGAGCAGATCTCTATTACAATAATCTCCAAGATAGGGTTCTCATACCCTCGAATCCTATTTATACTAAACATGTCTATCAAAAGAAGCATCTAGAGGAAGATCCTTCTAGAAGCAAAATCTTCTATTAGGTCTTCTTACATTCAAATTGATCTATTTTATTGCAAGGCCTTATTAATATTGACCTTTATTACATCCAAATATATTGTTCTACCCCTGTGCGGGTTAGGACCCTAACACAGAAATATGGTTGGGAAACACAATATGTGCCAAACACCGAGTTGACCAAAATTTGGTGATCTACATTTTCCCACTCTTGGAATAATACAATTTTTATAAGGATATTGGTAGAATATTAGAAGAACAAAGTGAAAACATAAATACGAAGAAAATCTTCTGACCAACAAAAGGCATCTTCATATTCTCCACTCTTTCTCTTCTTCTACACCATTTCTCATATATTTATGCTTGAATCTCTGAATTGGGCACAAGGATGAGTTCTTTATTGTTCTTCTTGTATTATTCCAAATAATCTTCTTATATAATCATGGAGTATTTATATTCATATATATGATTTTCGGAGACTTTGTAATGAAGAACATATTTCATGAATAAAACTCCACAAAGAATTAATTCGGGGTTGAATTTGATTGTATCTTGTAACTTTGAGTTTTGAGTATAAGGTATTTGAAATTGACCTATCAAATTCTTATTTTGATCTTGATAGTAATACTCTTTTAAAATTAATTGAGATCATAAAATTATTCTCTCTTATTTCTTGTGAAGAAGATATGGATGTATTTGTAAGTGATTAAGAAGGTTGTATATTTGATGTTGAGCTCAAATATATTTTGATATTGAAACCCTCCAATATTTTTATGGTTAAAATACTTTTTACTGCACATAAATATTATATCAGGTTATTGAAGAACCATATCATTTCATAATTCTACGCAATAAATATCTAGGTTTTTTTGTTTATCATTTTCCTTATTCCAAGATATCACAGATATATTATTCATCTAAATAGGAGTACCACCTCTATAAAAACGTCCAGGGATTCATACCCTTGTGAGGTTTCCATTTTGTTCTTAACATATTTAAACATCAATACACGCTTGTAAGTATGTATATACAAATGTTGTTACAATTGTTTACAAAGAGGAGATTGCATATCAATACATATATATACATGAATGTTGTGATGATGAGATATGACTCCCTTGGCTCCCCAAGTATATATGCAACCACTTGAGGTCACAAAGAGTCAAGACCCACACAAACCATCATGAACCTTGACCTTCTGCCCAATATGACCTCCGACAAGCCTCTCAGTATGCCCATGCATCCCGCTAACCTCACTCATCACGTACACACAAACGATAGTGCTTACCCCATATC
This sequence comes from Picea sitchensis, assembly GCA_010110895.2. Lineage (NCBI taxonomy): Eukaryota > Viridiplantae > Streptophyta > Pinopsida > Pinales > Pinaceae > Picea > Picea sitchensis. Next base: position 50,956 of record SNQJ01S0035079.1, on the reverse strand, counting down.
ATATTTTTATCTCTACATTTGTGTCCATTGGTGGTAACTAAATCCAACTCATCCATTATCTCATGCCACCGAGTCATATCATTTGTTGCAACCTCATGGTGTTATTTGCAAGTCATGGGAGCACATATCCTTAGGTGCATCATTCCCAAGGGATGACCTAAGGTCCACTACTCACTCATTATATGATTTTTTGGAGTTCCCTTTTCCATCTCTACAACATGGATTATCTTAAAGATGAAAATTCATCTCAGAATGTAGAAACCTTGGAGAATCTTACTAGTCCTTAATATGAAAACTAGATAATGTTTTATAATATTTTTGTAAAAATGTTCAAATTTTTAAGGATTTTATATATTTTCTATAACATTTGGGACACTTTTAAGGAAAAACAATTTTATTCTATAGAATTTGAGCAAATCACTTTTATAAAATATGGAAATTGGAGAATATTTGTTTTTTGGAAAAATCATGGAAAATTAGCCCATAGGAAATATTTAGCCCATAAAATTTTCCTTTTAGTTACCAACCCCAAAGTTCACCTCTATCAATACATTAGGTGGTTTGGGTTAAGGTATCCCTTGCTCTTCTACTCGAGGTCCTTGTCATAGGCATGCTAGGACATCGATTTGTTTTCATGCTTAATCCTCATTTGCTTAGCAAATCTTAGCTATTAAAACCCAACATTTGAAAACATCTAATTTTTAGACTAGTTGATTTTTTTGAACCCTTGAGAAAAAAGGTTTCTGATGATTTAATTAAGGATCTTATAATTACCAGTTTATTCACTATTTTGATCAAAATTCATTTTTTGTTCTCAAGTTCTTTCATTGTATATTTTATTTTCTATGCCAATACCCATACTTTGTCATTTGATGTATCATTCAGTAGGTATGAGCTCAATCCTCTTAATCTTGCAGGAACCTCTAGTTATTTCCCATTTTGAACTTAGTATGTCATTTAATTTTGAAAGAGGTTGTTTGGGAATGTAGGGGAAGTGTTGGAGAAATAAAATAAAGCACTTTAATTGTCAAAAAGGATTTTTAAGAATCTGTTGAAAGAGTGGAATTTCATTTTATTTTAACCATGTTGGAAGTAGGATTCAAATTTATTTTCATGGTACTGGTCTAAAACATTATTTTAAGTTAATTGTGCATGTATAACAATCAATTGTAAAATTGTAGGTCACATTTGAAAGGATTGGGTACTAGTTTAGATATAACCTTTCTTTTAATGAGCTCTCATTCTGGTTTCCAACTACATACTTTAGGTTTGATCTATGGGATCTTCTTAACCTATTTGTATTCCACTTCATGTGTGAGGGAGACCTTTAATCTATTTACATTGAAGAACCAAGTGAAATTCCTGGAACCATTAGAAATTTATTTGTGTTGTTCTCCACTTGTCCTTTCTATGAAATATATTTTTCTTCAATCTCTATACCCTTTTCCTACAGGTTTGTATCATATTATAATCTTGATATCAAATTTTATTTACGCTCTACAACTTATTTTTGGTATTCATAACTTATTTCCACTTATGAATACAACTTTCTCCTTTAATTTAAAACTTCAACTTCTTATTCCAGTTCCTTTATCTCCTTGCTTGATTTATGATCTTTAAATTCAACTTATGTTTCCTCCTTGAATTATGAGGATTTGAGAAAGAATTGTACTTATTTTCTCACTTATAGTTTCTACACGAGTATTTACTTTCCTTTATAGATCAATTTTTTTAACTCTTATATTGCAAGATGCCTCTAGATGACCATATTTTTGAAATTTTGTAGATTAATGCATCAATTTTGTAGTCTAACTTGTGTGTGTGTGTGTGTGTGTGTGTGTGTGTCAAAAATTATTTGAATTCAACTTCAATATCCTCTAGTAAGAATTAGTTAGATGAAATTATACACATTACCCTTTCTTGGGAAGGGTTCAACTAGACACAACCTGGCCAATATCATTCCCTATATGTTGAAGAACCTTTTAATTATACTCAAATAATAATATGTTGTGCATGAACCCAAACCCAAATATAGGAATATATCATTTTAGGATCAAAGTTAGGTTGGAAATGCTAAATAAACAATCCTTACATGACCCAAAAACATGGTCCCATCCCTATAACATCTCTCTATAAATTTATTGACAAGAAAAATTCTAGAAACACTAATGAACAAAAGGAGTGACTCTCTTTACCTCACATGGATTGTTTATTGTTTAAATAGTTCCAAAGGAACCAAAAGAAGGCATAACATTGTTGCATATTATAGTGAATAATGAAATAATATTCATATAAGTCCCATTCAAAAATAGTATTATCAAAGTAGAATGGAAACACAAATTGGAACCAAAGGTCAAGTTTATTAAATTCTAAAGTAAGGACCATTTGTTCTTTCATATCACTAAAATGGTTCACTAACATGAAAATCATGGCCATTATGTCCCAATAAAGGTTTCAAAACTAGGCATTGGACAAAAACCATAAGGATCATAAACTTAATAAATAAATAAAATGATGTGGATCTCTAATATTACAATATATAATAAAGGAATTTACCTTCATGTTAAAGAAAACGATGCATATCCATCATGAGTTTTATCATCAATTATCCTCACAAGTCAAATATATCCCTCTACTATTGATGACATGGTATGATTCTTCCAATGTAGGCCCAATGCATTTCCCAACCATGTAAGCACAAATAGACAATTATTTCTAAACCCACCTTAACGATTTTATGGAGTTGAGGTATGAACTAAATCATCCTAAAAGAGACCTCCTTTCAATATTAAAGATTACAATGACTATGCATACACAACCAATCACAAAGACAAAGGAAAAAAATTCTATGGCTAGACTAATCTACCATGATTGCATACTAATTTCATAACATTAGTTCTAGCTTCAATGTATGACATGTACATCAATACCAATTTTCCTAGGGGAGAACTAAATTTGTTATAAGTGGAACTCAAAACAAGCTCACATTGTCTAACCCGATGATTATTTACACATAAGAAATCATAATCTTATGACAAAGAATACTCCTAAACTTTTAATAAATTTCCCTAAATTTTTATTTCATTGCTAACAAAACATTTATACAAACTATGTTACTCTACCATAAGTTTCTAGAAACATAGACAATGAATATATTTTAAGAACAATATAATATAAGAGAATTTATAAATAGAAAGGTGATATGTGAGGCACCAATAAAAAAAACTATAAAGGATTCAAACATTCCTCAAGTAGAACATTCTAGGTGAAAATGTTCTCCAAAAGTTTAACATTTCAGAATTTTAAAACTTTAGAATATAGAAGATAAAAATATAGACTACCATAAAGAAATCAACTATCATATCAATAAATCACAATCAACTCTAAAATACACTGGAAGTGAAAAATGTAAATGTAATGTGATTTTGTCACAAGTGCTAACATGAGTATTTGGATAGCTACACCAAAAACAAGAAAAAAATGTGAATCAGTGAATATCTACATCAAAGTTAAGGTATAAATTAATGAAAATCTTTAATTTAATCCCTTTGAAAACCTCCTTATAGGTATGGCTTCAATAGGATTCAATCCCTTCGAAAACCTCCTTACAGCTATGGATTTGGTTTCTCTTGAATTTTCTATTGATAGTGTAACCTTGATGCCATTGCTCCACCACATTGAATAGATTCAAGCTTTCATTGACAGTGTTTTAACCCACTTGATTAGTAGTTAATCCCTAATATTTTCCTTTTGATTAATTTTACCGACCTGCCTTAACTTAATCCACCTATTAATATAATGAAACTATAATATCTTAACCCCATATTGAGTCGAACGAATCAACCTCATTATTTATTATCATTTTTGTAGTGTTATCTTATTCACCTCTTCATTGTTATTCACCTCTTACATGTCCACCTGTGTCTGAAAAGAAAAAACTATAGATTCAAATATGCATTTCTTGTCGCCCAATATTCTTTAAATTGTACTATCAATGACATAAATACAAGGTCAAACAATAATGAAAATACCCCAATATTCTTTGAATTGTACTCTCATGGATGTAATATGGGTTGTGTCTCAGTTTATCTCCCTAACTCACCTTCCCCATCCATTTTAGTTTTTCAGTAGATTCTAGGCTTTGTTAAAATTATTTATTTTTCTCAACCGAGCTCATCTTCGCACCTTTTTATGCAGTTATTTGTTTTTGGTATACTGATTAGCTTTTTGTTTTATTAAATAGGAATAAAAGTATTAGAGTTTTCATAAAAGATTTTAGTTTTAGTATTCAAAATTCTTAAATTGTTTATCTTTAAATTTTACAATTTTGTTTTGTTTATATACTATGTATTTGATAATTACATCTTGTATGTATTTTTTTTTTATTCAAAAAATTCTTCTATGTATTTGATTATTACATCTTCTATGTATTTGATTATTACATCTTATATGTATTTGTTTTTTCAGTCAAATATTTCTTTTATGAATTTGATAATTACATCTTATATGTATTTGTTTTTTTATTCAAAGGTTTTTTTTTTGTAAATAAAGTAAGATCCTTATATTAATTTATGTTTGTACAACTCAATGTGTTAGCCACATGTTCTATCAAAAAAGGGAAATCAAAACATGTGGCTTTCATAGAAAACTTAAAGTTTAACGCAACACCGCGTAAATAAAAAATTATGAACAAAATGATAGAAAATTGGTCGCCATGACCATCTAGCTTGTGACGAGAGGCAAAGATTCTGCCCATCTTTAGAGAGGTGACAAAACCAGAAGGATAGAAAACAAAAAACTTGGAGGTTTTATTCCCTGGGTGAGATCAGGATTCCATGATATTGTAGGGTAGGATAAACTTTTGGTTGCATGTTGGGCATTGATTCCGCATTGGAGAGTCTGCCAATGCATAAAAAAAATATCCATTCTTAGGTCGAGGATGCACTGAATGTGCAATTGGTCGTCTTCCTTTTGCTGAATTTCAAAAATTATTTGGACGTTCTCATCTAAGGGTTGGTTTGGGGAGAGAATAGGTGTCTCCACCTTCATTTCCTCACTATCGCTCATCGTATGGTCCTCCACTTGTATGCTTGGGGGAATTTCTTCCTCCACTATGCAGCTTCCTCTGCCAAACAACTGATCCCATGGGTGGATATTGGGGGGCGGGTAGAGGATAGTTGTGTAGTGGAGTGATCCCTTTTGGAGGTGGCAAATCCTCTCTGACTAGGCAATTTCCATGGATCAAACAAGGTATTTGAGGGGGTGACAACGGAAGATCAGTTGAGCCCTAGATATTATTCCTAGGGCTAGAGGTGCGAATTGCAATGAGAGCTAACTAGGAGGGGGTGAGCCTGCTATGTCTTGAGAGGTATGTATAATAAAATGGTCCTCTTTTAGAATTCCCCCTCTCTCTTAGTGTGGTGGAGGGATTGTGGAGGTTTGCCTCCAGTGGAGTGAAGGAGAAGGGTTAGGACTTGTGGGGAGAACCCGAGATATCCCGAGAGAGCTGATGAGCAAGAGAAATTTGCAGAGGGAAAATGAGAGAATTCTCTTGAGAGAGCCAAGGAGAAAGAGTGGAGGGACTGGTGGGGAAATACTGAGCTATCCTAGGAGAGCCTAGGAGTGAGAGAAATTGCATAGGGAGAATGAGATAATTCTCCTGAAAGATCCAAGGAGAAAGATCAATTGTAGAGAGAAAATGAAATAATTCACCAAGGAATTTTCCTTCATAGTGCACCTCGAGTTGACAGGGAGGCTAACCATGAAAGACGAGGTGACGACATACCTAGGCATAGTGCTTAGCACAATATGCTTGGTCTGGCTCATGCGGGGGGCATTAAACTTGCAAGGTTGTCCAAGTACACTGCTTTTACTCTCCGTTGATTGCGAGTCATTCTGTGATAATGGATGGAGGGTTGGCGGAAGGAGTTATTAACTCCTATTACTTCCCCATGCCATCTATCCTTTGGATTTGTCTTGTTCTCACCCCATTTGGGAGAGGGAAATCCTGATGGGCTAACTCCATGCATTGGAGCTACAATTGTGAGCTCTAGGACTTCCTTGTTTCAATGAAAATGTCATGCTAAGTAGATTCAACACCTACATTGGCTAATTTACCCACAACCTTGTTTTCACTTCTCCTTATGTGTGAGGTGGTGAGTGTGAGTGAAGGCTTGAGAAGATCTTTTAGACTATTGACGGGGCATGGGAGATGCCATCTTGGGGAAATTTTTTCTAGGTCTTTTTCATTTATGACTTTGGTGGCTAGCTCAATGATTACTTTGGAATCTCATTCTATGATGAGGTGAGTGATATTGTGGTCAATTTCCATTTGGATTCCTTTGATATGTCCCCAGATTTCTGCTGAATTATTGGTGTCATACCCCATATTTTCTGCCATGAGAAATTGAATTTTTCTTGTGTTGTCTCGTAACACTAGTCCATATCCTGAGTTTCCTTGATTTCCCTTAGAGGAACCATTGAAATTGAATTTTTGAAATCTAGATGGGGGTGGGAGACAAGCAGAGTGGATAGAAGTCGTTTCTTTCCGAGAAATTTGCAGGGGGGGGAGGTTAGGGTCATGGAGAAGCCCAATGAATTTAGGAAATATATTTATCTTGGATCGTTGGGAAATTATTCTTGGGTCCAATAGTGGATTTGGAGGGTTTACTGAAGGTGCTTAAGGATAACATTCCAGAGGAGAGGGGGATGAGAAGCTTGAGAGTGGAAGATTCACCTATTTCTCTGTTTCCACAATTGTCAGACGATGAAGCCTAGTAAGAGTTTCCAAGTTCTATTTAGGAAAGGACTTTTATAAGATCCAGGGCCCCAATTTATGATTGTGTTGATAATGCTATTATTCTCTCTTATGGTTCTTCTCATGTTTTGTGCATCTTGGTTCTATATTTCCTCACTGAATGGGAAGTGATTTAGGAGGTGCTCCATGGTTTCTTCCTACTAGTGAAAAGGTGGAAAATTGAGGGGGATATGAATACCTGTCTCCTAATATTGTCCCAAGTTAGGATTTTATTTTGAACTAGAAGAAAGAGAAAAGTGGAGATTTTTGGCCAAAATTTTGATTTCTATATTGTTTCCCATATGTGATGTTTTTGAATGTTGTGGAAGTTTTCCTATAGAATGTAGCCTTATTTGAGTGTGAAGTTTCCATTTAGGGTGTGACCCCCTTGGAGAATGTCTAGGTATGTGCTTATATCAATTCTCCTTTGATTTTTCATTTGTTTCCAATGTTGCAAGTCACATTCTACAACAGTGTGGAGATCCTGTGAAGTCATTTTCCAACTGTGCCAAGGAGGACTGTCGGAGGTGTTTAACCATAGTTCTTCCACGTTAAGGGAGGTTATATATTGGATGTGATTCTCATAAGATATTAGGTTTTATTAAGTTTATAAGGGTGTCAGTTTCTTCAAGGAATCCATCCAGAATAGTGCACTCTGTCCATTGCCAATTTCCCAAAAAGCATGTTCCTATATTAGTGGGTGATTTTTCCAGGAAGCGATCCAGATGTTGGAGCCCTGAGTTTTGTTCTACAACCATATAAGATGGGAATAAGGTGTTTTTGGGGCATATTTGTGTTTCCACAATTTTTCCCAAAGATCAGTCGAAGTTTTGATCCAGTGCCACCATATCTTTTCTCCCATGGTGTTGTTTAATTTTCCTGGATCTCAGAGACCCAAAACTCCTAGAGATTTAGGCTTTCAAACTTTGTCCTAGCTGACAAGTGTCCATTTTTTGTAGGGATTGTGACCGTGCCAAAGAAAACTTCTTTGCAGATTTCTTTTTTTTCATGAATGATTGTGGGGTGGCAAGGGCCAAAAAGTGGTAGGCAGGAATAGCTTATAGAAATGATTTCAGAAGAATGATCTTGGTTGGGAGATTGAGGGATCAGAAGGTCTAATTGCTAAGGAAAATGGATATTGAAAGGAGATGAGAATCCCATGAAATGTTTATGGCAACCGAGTCAGAAAGAGGAAGTCCCAGATACTGAGAGGGTAGGGAAGAGATGGGTATGTTCATTAGTTGCGAGATTTGATGTTGGATGTCCTCTAGTGTATTGAAGAAGAAGAGTTGGGATTTTTCTAGATTAAAGGTGGTTATGGAGGCTTCACTGAAATAATTGAGAATGGATCTTATTTTTTTGTCTTCTTGGATAGTGGGGGTGTTCGGAAGCATTGTCTAATCTAACAATTAGCTATGTGATTATGTTGGTTGTAATCCATATAAATGGAGGCCTTGTACTGAGCCATTATGAATGGAAGCCTTGATGTAGTGGCCCAAGTCCTCAACCATTATGAGAAATAAAAAGGGGGAGAGAGGGTCACCTTCTCTTATGCCTCTTGTGGGGGAGAAGGGTTGAGAGGGTACTCCATTGACAAAATTTGAGAAGAAGGAAGAGGATATGAGATTCATTATCTAGGAGATCTAGTCTTTGCTGAAGCAAAAAGAAGTTAAAATGGATTTCATATACTGACAACTTAATTTGTAAAAAGTCTTTGAGATATCTAGTTTTAGTAGCATACCTAGGGTGTGAGTGATTTTGAGCGAGTGGATGATTGTGTGGACTAATATGATGTTTTCCATGATTTTCCTTCCTTCAACATACCTTGATTTATCCTTTGAGATGATGAAGGGGAGAATGTGCTTGAGTCACAATGCAATGACTTTGGAGATAATTTTGTAAACCGCATTGCATAACATTATTGGCTAGAAGTTCTTCATATTAGTAACCCTCACTTCCTTGGGAATTACAGTGAGGAAGGTGGATTTTAGCACTAGGAGGACTTTTCTTGAGATACACGATTCCCCAAACAACTCCCGCATCTATTCCCTAAGAATTTGCCAATGGTAGTGGAAGAATTTTGTGGCGAAGCCATCTGGGCCTGGAGATTTTCCCTTGGGTATATTATAAACAACTTGATCCACCTCTACTTGCATTATGGGTCTCATGAGAGTCACATTTTGTTCTAGGGAGATAAGGGATGGAATTTTTTGAGTGACCAGTTCTATTGCTAGTGTGCGATCCACAGAGAGCTTTGAGAGAAGATCCTTATAGAAGTATGTCAACTCATTTGTGATTTCCTAGTGGGTTAACAGGGTGTTTCCCTAATCATCTTATAGCTTTTTAATGTGGTTGATGAAGCTTCTATGGATCATGGAGCGGTGGAAGAATTTGGAGTTTTTCTCCCCCTCCTTGAGTTATTGAACATGAGATTTATGTCTCCATAGGATTTCCTCCTACCTGTATCTTTATTCAAGTCTCCTTTTGATGGTGTTCTCCTCTTGTTGTTGGGTATTCATGTATCCCATTTGGATGAATCAATCCTCAAGGTATTCTAGTTTTTTTTCAAGTGTTTTTCTTTGTTGAAAGATGTTCCCAAAGAAATATTCGATCCATTGGTGTACCTGGTTTTTGAAGTTTTTTAACCTTTGCTGGAAGCAGAAAATTTTGGTCCCCTATTAGATCTTTGCATTAGTCTACCAAGTGCGGGCTAGCTCCTCGAAGTCTGGCTACGTTAACCAGAATTTATTAAACCTGAAGGTTTTGATTTTCGGAGTGGCTATTGTGTCTATCCAGAGATAAAATGGCCAGTGATCTGAGCCTGATTTTGGAAGTATGTTGGACTCTACCATTGTTCCTTCGAGCATAAGAGATTATGAGACTAAGAAGTGATCTAGAATGAAGGCTATTAATTAATGTCTTGATCATCTATTGGTACACGTGAAGGTTCCACTTCCCATTTCTATGTCGACAAGGTTGAGTAGGCCTATTAGTTCCTAGAATTTTATTTTATCATGTTCCAGGTGTTTCTTCCCTCCTCTTTTTTCATCAAGAAAGAGGATCATGTTGAAATCTCCTCCAACTATCCATCACTTTTGCTAAGCAAGAGAGCCCAGATAAGACAAACCTCTAAGGAAGAGGTCCTTGTCCTGGAAGTTTTGTGGGCCATAAGAATTGGTAATCAAACCATCTCTTTCCAAGCCAATAGCTTGGTATTGAGCTGTCAATGTACTTGACATGGAGAGGGATTGATCCAGAATCACTGTAGTGGGGTTCAAGACTATAGCTAGTCCCCCTGTTGCACACCTTTCAAATTCGAATGAAAAAAGTTGCAGTGTCACCATCACATTTTAAGTAATTCCTCGATTATTCGTCTCACACACTTTGTTTCTTGTAGCAAGAGAATGTCTGGGTATTCATATTTTACGCAGTTTCAGAGAATCCTTTTTTTGCATCTCCCATTTAGGCCTCTGATGTTCCAAGTTATGATTTTTATTATAAAAAATTGGGTGGGTGGGAAAAGGAGCTCTCTAAGAGTCGTTGTATCTGTCTCGAAATGATCATGTAGTTCTCTACCTCTTTTATTAATTGGTGCACTGATTTTGACCCTCGCCTTTTGTTTTCCTTGGGGTTCTTCCGAGGATCTGGGTTTCGATATATGTTGATGTCGAACCTAGAGATATCCCCACATATGGATTCGAGAAAGACCTTGTGAACTTTTGTGAGTTGATATTTCGGTATTGTTTTGAGGTCCTTCTTGTTGAGTGCTTATTATATCTTTTATAGGTCAATGTTAGCTAGACCTTGCTCATCCATTTCCATTACAGTATCTTCTCCCATCTGTAGGAATTTCCCTGAATTTAAGGGTGCATGGGAATCTGGGATGTTGTTGTGTAATGGGCTTGACTGTTGATGTTTCTTTTATTTGCCTTTGTTTTTTCCTCGATCTTTTTCTTGATGGGGGTTTTCAACTTCTTTTGCCTCTAGAAGTTGGTTGAGGGCTTCTAAAGAGTTTGTTTTTGAGTTCCTTCATCCACCATTATTGTTCGATTTTTTCTCTGCTTGTCTTTTGCGGTTATGAACCTATTTGAACCTATCCTTCAGTTTCCCCTCAACTTCTATTTTGGTTGGTTCATTGAGGGGGAAATCCCTAAAGAGATTCCCATGTTCATGGAATATCCGACAACAAAATGGGATATGTTCATAATCTATGGTTTGGGCCTATTAATCATCTTGATATTCCAAGGTTATTCAACCAGGTAGAAATTTTGAGATATTCATATAAACACATATTCTCATGAACTGTGTGTGCTCCCCTACTCTGGTTAATTTTATGACATATTTGGCCACTAACGGTGCTTGTTGAATGCATTTTTTGGGTATCCAGACCCAAGTATATTTTGGATGCGATGACTCTGCATCCATGCTTTTTCATGTGCTTCCATATGTATTTTCTTGCATAAATTGGTCTTGTAGTTGCGACGAGGGTTTGAAAGGTGATCGAATTGCATGAGAGTTTTTTGTCTCATTTGCTGGTGTGTTCCAGTATGACAGGGTTTTCACCCCTCTGTATGCTCTCATTCTGTTGTGTCATGGGATGTGGTAGGTCTAGTTGTGCCAGGAGCATGCAGAGAGGGTCTAAAGGTATCAGGGAGTGGTTTTGTGGAGTTCATGAAACCCTAAGCATTTCAGATCCCTAGTTTTCTCCACCTCTCATTCAAAGATTTATTCTTACATGTATTTGTTGTTTTATTTATTTTTATTTAAATATTTCTTACTTTTTTGTATATAGATTTGGAAGATTTATTATTTTCGTATGTTGATTTATCTTTTATATATGCAATGGTATTTAAATATTTCTTCTTACATGTATTTGTTTTTTTATTTAAAGATTTCTTACTGTTTTGTATATATATTAGGAAGATTTATTATTTTCATATGTTGATTTATCTTTTATATATGGAATGGTATATGGATTGTTTTTTTTCCTTATTCTTTTTAAATAAAAACAAAAAAGTATTTTTTTAGAAATTAAAGTTTTTAATATTCAAATATATTGTATTATTTTTTTATATTTAAATTTAACATTTGTAGTTTATTTATTGTATTTTAAATTTTTATAATAATAAATTATATGATTTTTATTTCATAATTTTATTTAAGTATTTATTTGTATTTATAATTATTTTCCATTTAATTAATCAAGTAGAATTCTGTATGTTATTTTTTGTATATTGAATATTTAATTTTATTATGTTTTAACTTAAAATATATATAACTTTTTTTAGTTATGGATAAAACTATATTTTCTAAATATTTGATAAATTCATTATTTAAGTTAGTTATTTTCCATGTGGTCTCTTCTTATTTTTAAGTATAGGATGTAAATTTATAATATCTATCTATAATATATATGTTGTCATTTTGTTAGTTTATTTGTAGTGCTAATCTAGGATAGGGTAGGGTAGGGTAGGGTAGGTTGAAGGTTAATCTAGGCTAGGTTAGTCTAGGGTTGGGATAGAGGGAGGGAGGGAGAGAGGGAGAGAGAGGGGATAATATATATAGAGAGAGAGGTTGGATGGGGGTGAGAGGGAG